>JAGKTI010019859.1:0-16710 GCA_018397915.1 Birgus latro | reverse complement strand
GTTTGCGAAGGAACCTGGGTCGTCTACCCTGTGAATACTTGGTCACTTTACCATTTTGTTTCTTCCGCACAACAGCAAGTGTCGGGTCAGATTGTTGTTCTTGGACAACATCTTGACTACAAATCAGGTCTTGTGGCAATGCAATGGCCAACGGGGCGACACGATTTGGAGCCTTGGCCATGGCTCGTGTTACTGCAGCCGAAGTCTGAGTAGTGACATCTGTGGTGCAACTATACTTGGCACCTAGTATATTACCTATAATGAGGTCAAACATAGGTTCTTGCATGACAACTGCAACTGTTGAACCTGTGTAAAAGGAGATGCTATCTGGATACATGCCTCAGGGAACAATCCCACTGATCCGTCAATAAGCTGAGCTTGGATCTGTCTGCCTGTATATTCTTCAGGACGAACAAGACTTTGCCTGACAGTGCAACATAAGGAACCATTGTCTCTCAGAACATTTACAGAAACACCTCCCACAAACCCTGGCTGAACAAGGAAAGCACTGTTACCTGTGGGAGGGCCTGTAGAGGAAGCGGCCAGCCATTAAGGCTGCATGGCACTCAACTCTTCATACGTGACAGGACTATATGCCTGAGAGGTTGTACCTGAACTAGGTGCACGAGAAGTCGTACCTGAACTAGGTGCATGAGAAGTCGTACTTTGACTAGGTGCATGAGGAGTTGTACTCACCATCTGGGGAGCAGGAGCATTGACGACATGTGGAGGAGAATTCACCATCTGGGGAGCAGGAATGCTGATGACCTGTGGAGGAGAGTTCACCACCTGAGGGGGACTAGAGAACTGTGAAGGAGGACCTGTGCTGGTGGGGACGGCACCATCGTGCGCCTGTTGGGGAATGAAGGCTGCGTTTGCCTCCTGCCTCTGATACACTGGGGCTGGCGCTGAAAAGGTTTGTCCCGCTTGTCGATTGCATGGCTGATACTGTTGCTGGTTAGGGTACTTGTTGTACCTCTTCCAGTCAGGTTTCTGTGTATTCTGTCCCTGGTCCTTCTGCGGTTTGTTTGGACCTTGGCCATTATTCTGAGAACGGCCTTGATGCTGGGGTTCAGTCTGGGATTGCTTACCAGACTTAGCAGTATCTTTCTTATTCCATGGCTGCTGCTTACGAGTTTCGTACCCGTACGCACTAAAGAAAGCATCAGCTGTTTCCACCATTTGGTTTGCATCCTTCACTTTGGACATCTTGAGCTGGGCCATAAGCTCAGCAGGCCACGACTTTTCCAGCTGTGTGCGCAGCACGAGGTCGATCATTCCCTCTCGCATGCTGGGAGTCTCGTCCTTCTCCATCCACTCGCCTAAGTATGCCGTGAGACAGTCAAGGAACTGAACAGCTGTCTCCTTTTCCTGGAGACGCGCCTTCATGAACTGATTCCTAGCATGATCAACGGTAAGACTGTATGCTTAAGTGCGGTCTTCATCTCATACGTGAGATCATCTCCGCGAATTCTGCGGAGAATGTCGAGGGCAGGGCCCTCAAACAGGCTAAGGAGCTGAAGCCGCTTAGCTACCTCATCCAGATCGTACAGCTTTGCCATGTCTTTGAAACGAGCTATAAATGGCTCAATTCACTCGCCTTCCTTGTAAGAAGGAAGCTTGAGACGTGGAGTTGCTAGAACAGGTGCTGAGAAAGCACTTGCAGAACTTGGGTTAGCTGCACCCGATGTGCCTGAAGCCAGGGAGTCTCGCTTCAGCTTCAGTACTTCAAGCTCGTGTTTTTCACGTGCCTCGCGCTCGACACGCTCGTATTCACGTTCTCTCTCACGTGCCTCGTGCTCAGCACACTCGTGTTCTTCACGTGCCCCGCGCTCGGCACTCTCGTGTTCACGTACTTTCTGCCGTTCCTTGTACTCACGTTGTTCCTTCTCATGATCGCGCTGAATTTTCCGCTCTTCACGGGCGGCATTCTCGCGTTACTGCTCGTAATTGCAGCGCGACAGGACATAATCTCGAATTTCCTGGGGATTAGTAAGCCCCACATCCTTGGCTTCTTGAAGGTATATAGTACTCTCCATGATGCTCAGATTGAGACTGAGTGAAAACTGATATGCTGGCTGGTGTGCAGCTGTCTACCTAAGTAAGAGTGAGTGAGTAATTTGGTAATAATTCTAAGCTAGGAGTTTATCCTGGAATGAGGTCGCCAGATGTCAGGGGGAAAATGAAATATTGTATAACAGGGTATACAGTGTATAGCTATGTGTGCTAGGGATGACTATCGAGTCGATTATTACGAGAGAATAGACTCGTGAAATCAAGTGGTGATTTCACTTTTATGCTGGCTTACTTCGCCAATTCTCTAGAGTCGAGAATTTATAGACTTCCTCAGCAGTACACAGCAGAGACTAGACGCTCAAGTAGGCTGTATTACTGTGCTGTTGGCCTCTGAGAAAATTAGTTTCTCCCCTTAACATTCAAAAAATAATAATAATAATCAGGATCTTGGCTGAGCCAAACTCTTAGCTAGCACAACAGATTTAAGGATTAATACCAAAAGCTGGCCTAAGTACCAGTCGTGAGTAATATAAGGAGTTGTGCTAACGTGGAGTAGCAAAAGTGTACCAGATATGTGGGGAAATCAAACACGACTGTTACATTTAACAAAGCTCAAGAAACGAACTGTAAATTTATTGAATACAAGAAAATAAATTTACGTTACATGAATTAATTCAAATCAAAGAAAGGGAAATGCACTCACTCAAACACTCAGACAAATAGCTAAATAACCCAAAAACTTAAGCCTAGGAAAAACAAAAGAAAATACTGATTGGTATAGGCGAGACCGTGCTGCCGTAGTCGATCACCAAGCTGGTGGGAGCTTTGGGAATACACGCCAATACAAGCTGAGACCTGAAATTGCTAAGAAAAGTGATCACTCAAGCTTTCGTATAGCGCAACCGCACGCCCCGAGACTATAGGACAGACTGATTATATTTTCGAGTGTCCGACGTGAAGGCGTGTGAAAAGGGTGTGGCCGACTAACGGCCAGGGAGGCAGAAGCGATAATTCAGAAATTATCGCTCAGAGGAATGCATTGTCTGTACATAAAGACAATCACTCACAAAAGAATGACGAAAGTTTTGACAACTTGATGTAAATATAAGTACGTGAGTGGATGGTTGAGAGAATGAGCGAAATCTCGTGCATTTCAGAATCATTCGTTGCTCCCGCAAAATCACTCGATGTCACGATTTACGTTACATAATTTCAGGATGTAGAAAATTCGTGACAAACACTCTCTCATTCCTTTCAAACTTTTCCAAGCAGGCTTCCACATTTGTCCAGAACTCTTCTCTTACTCTACTTACACAATCTTGCGTTGGCGCATATACGCACACAATTGCCCACATTTGTAGTCCAACTTTCACTCTTACCCACACAATCCTTGACCCAACTGATCCATACTTTCTTACATTCTCCTTCCATCTGTTGCTCAAAGCAATACACACTCCTTCTTTCGCCCTCTCATTCTCATCTGCTCCAGCGCATATACCCCATCCATACTCCCATTCTCTCACGCTCTCACCTCGCCATTTAGTTTCAGTTATTCCACATATATCCACTTTCGCACTCTCAAGCACCTGTACAATCTCTCTCTCTTTCACCTTATCATTCATACCCTTTACATTCCATGTTGCAATCTTTACCATGTCCTCTGTCCAGTCCATTTTAGTCAACTTTTGGTCAGTCCCGGTCCGAGGCTTCTTGTTCATATTTTTAGTTAGTTGTTTACCGCAATATGACTGACAGTTATTATGTTGCTGTTAACAAGTATTTCAGGGCACTTCGTCATTGTCAATATGTTTCTCAATTCCGAGACATTTGAAATGCTGCTGCTGATATTATGAAGGGACTTGTAGAGTAGTAGTAGTACTATTACGTATACTGGCTTTGTTAGACAGCGCTTTTATTGGGAGATAGCTGAATCTCTTGGTTACAAGAGAGCTACGCCTAGGCCAGGTAAATTCCTTTGTCGTAAAGTAGTCCAAGAATAAAAAGTTGGTCACCATCTCCACGATGTTATGTGATGGAGACAATAAAACTGCAGAATAGGGTCGGAGTTATTATATAGGACGTAAAGAAGAAATTAGAGCGGGTGAACAGAAGTTATAAACATGTGCTGGAGAGGGTGGGAGTGATAAGGGGAAGGCGGGAGGGAAAATGCGGGAGTGATGGGGGAGCTGAGTTTCATCGTGCGTCTGGATGCGCAGTTTCAATGTTACCAGGTTAAACACAGACCTTATGGCTAAAATGTGTGTACTTATTCCTGTGGCCGACTGTACAACCCATGGTTTTTAAATACAGATATTTCATTTGCACTGTATACAGTAAGGCACCAGGTTTTACTCCTAATAGGGGCCGTGAAAAGTGATGCCAAAGTTAATTCTGCGAAAATTTGGGCGTTGACCTCATGGGAAATAAGCTAATAGAGACCAGGCCTGTAAGAAAATCACCCTTCTAGTGTATTTCCAACTTTAAATACATCCTAAATTTATGTTGCTGTTAACACATTAAATCATAAAGTAACATTAAATTAACAATAAAACATAGAACCATCATAAAATACATTTAGGTACAGTATGTATTAGCAGTATTACTTACACGTATAATACACACACTCCCTCCATTCAAACATAACACTCACCAGAAAGACCAGGGTGAAGGGCTTAATGGACTTGATGCTAGGGGGTATCCGAGGCTATGCACAGTTGACCCAGGCACATTATACATTTTGCATATTTCAGAGTTATGACTACCTTTCTCCATTTCCGCCACAATTTTATTTTTTAACTCATCATCGTGCAGGGCGTTCCCATTATAACAGAGTGATGCGTTTGGGAAAACTCATTGCTGAGCTGGGATTTTGGTTACCGGGGACCTTAAAACTTGGAAAGTATAGGGATACATTTGGTAGCTTTGGGATCCCCCCCCAACCAAGTCCAAAACCCACCCAAATGAGTCACAGAATAAGTTTCTAGCTCACCTAACCCTGCAAATAGCTTTGGAACTAGCTAAACTAAGCCTAAAAGGATTTTATAACTCACCTAAACCCCAAAATAAAATCTGAAAATCATCAAAAATAAGTCTAGAAAAAAATCAGACTTAGTAAACTGTACTCCAAAATGACAGTTTTCACCCCACCTATAACTAAAACATTAATCTAGGTCTAAAAACAGTTTATAAAGCAACCTAAACACAAAAATTAAGTCTATCTATCTATCTATTGCCAGATGCCTTAATCCTGTAAGGGGTGGCCACAAACAAATCACCTCCCTGTCACCCTGTCCAACACCATTTCACTGCCTTTCTCCCAACTCATACCCCCCTCTTTCATATACTTCTCCATCTCATCCTCAGCCTTCCTTTCCCTCTCCCCCCCTCCACCTCACTCGCAGACACTCTCCATGTTAGTCTCTCTCTCTCTCCATCCTCTCCACATGGCCAAACTATCTCAGTGTATTTCTCCTAATGCTTTCTATCACATCCACATCCACACCACAATGCTCCTTCACCTCCTTATTTGTCAGCCTGTCTTTCCATGTAACTCCACATCTATTTATCTATTGCCAGATGCCACAATCCCACAAGGGGTGGCCATTTGACTTTTGAGTTATTTGTTTTACCGGGAGGGGCACTATCCCTCCACCAACCCACTTGTTGACACATAGGGAGCACGTATGGTTTGGTTATATGGTTACCACCAAGCATTGTAAATGGTTTCTTGGCTTATGGGAAACCATTTGGCTTGTCACTCAATGTAAAGCCAACTGTAAAGGAAAGAAAAGCAGTAAGAAGTGACAGGAAAGATGGGAGAAATAGGAAGAGAGGAGAGCAGGCACAGAAAAAGAATGATAAAGGCTAAGGAAGAAGTAGGCAGTACTACATCAAGTGAGTGGATGATGGTCGCCACCACTTACCACTTCTCTTAAATAACTATTTCCACTGCTCTCTCTCTTGACTTGTGTCCTTCCAACAAGGTTCAAGCTTCACTTCCATGCATTAGGGTTGGCTTCACAATACTTCGTGCAGCAGCTTTTCTTACTTCCATGCTCACTTCCCTGTTCCTTATAACTGCTTTCAAACAACCAGCAACCTTTCTTCCCTGTTGTACCCTTTCAAGACTTTATATTCTGAATTCCATCATTACTCACCACACTACCCATATACTTAAATGCCCTTACATTTTCCATTTCCTCCTCATCCAGCCTCACTGTACATTCAGTAGCTTCCTTTCTTTTGAAGGCCATAACTTTACTCTTCCCTACATTCACCTTTAGATTCCGTTTCTTACACACTCTCCCAAACTCATTCACCAAGCCTTGCAGTTCCCCTTTGTCTTCACTTAACAATACAGTATCACCTGCAAGCAACAGTACAGGGAGTTTCCAAACACTGCCCTCTCTCATTATTTTAGGGTCACTCCAACATCCACTGATCCACGTTGTACCTCTTTTGTAACCCCATCCATATACAGATTGAACAACCATGGGGACATGACATATCCCTGTTTCAATCCAACATTCAGATAGAAAAATTCACTCAGTTCACAATCCACATGCACTGCAGCCTTAGCCCCCTCATACATACTCTTCACGGCATTCAACAACTTCCCATTTACTCCATATATTCTTAATACTTTCCACATTCCCTGTCTATCCACCCTGTCACATGTTATATGCTTTCTCCAGATCCATGAAGGCCACATACAACTTCTTTCCCATCTCTAGAAATTTTTTCCATTAAAGACCTAAGAATGAATATCTGATCTACACAACATCTTCCTGTCCTAAAAGCTCCCTGTTCTTCTTCAACTGATTCCTCTTGTTATTTTCCTAACTCATTCAATAAATATCCTACCATATATAACCAAACCATACGTGCTCCCTATGTGTCATCAAGGGGGTTGGTGGAGGGTTAGTGTCCCTCCCTGTCAAACAATTAACTCAAAGTCAAATGGCCACCCCTTACGGGATTATGGTGTCTGGCAATAGATAGATAGATATATACTTTTCCTGTTACACTAATAAGACATATGCCCCTATGATTACCACATGCTTCTTTTTCCCCTTTTCCTTTGTACTGGGGAATAATTATACCTGACTTCCAGTCATCTGGGACTCTAGCTTCCTTCCAGGCCAATCAACACATCTTCCATATCCATTCTACTACTATCTCTCCCTCTTGCTTCAGCATTTCACCACACACTCCATCAGTTCCTGGGGCTTTCCCCATTTTGACTTTCTTCATTGGTTCCACAACTTCCATCCTACTGATTTCTTCCTCTCTTCTCACCTCTCTCCTTCTCCCAGCTATTCTCCAGCCACTTATACTCACATTACTTTCATATCTATGTTCAGCAATGCCTTAAAGTGTTCTCTTCATCTGCTCACTGTCTCTCCCTTCTCTGCTAGCAATCTACCATTTTTATTTCTCACCCCCCGACGTACTTGTTTTTCACCCTGTCTGACTATCTCTTTCCAGAATTTTCTTGCATTCCCTCCTTTTTACACGAAGGTTCCTTCCAAATTCCTCATCCACTCTCTTCTCACTCTTTCTTACTAATCTGTTCACTTCTCTCTTCCTCTTTACATATAACTCTGTCTTCTGTCTCTCAACTCCTCCAAGCCCATTTCTCATCCATGTACTATGTGGGAAATATTTTCCCCCAGAGAGGTTGTGCTCTCTACTTTTAAAATAGTTGTCAATTGTTAAAGGGCAGAGGAAAACGTGCAGAATGCTAATAATAATTCGAGAGGTTTAAAAACCAAGAGATTACATTCTGTTAATAATTCTTATTATTAATAAATTAAATGCTGCTGCGTTTAACACTTGTGGACAACTATATTGTGCATACATGTAAATAATTAGGAATTTTCCATTGGCCTCACTGCGTCTGCGTGATTGTGATGTGGTAATGATGAAAAGCGTCACAATAAAAAGCAGACATGGGTTTAATATATATCTTTATAGACAAGGGAATAATTGGTTATATTAATAAAACTAAGATTAAATTAAGTTAGATTCACCTTGTATATTTCACGGAGTTAAGTTAGCTGTATTTGACCTTGCACTTATTAAATAATTGGCAACTCCTCAATCCCATGAGGGACAAGGATCTCGCCATACTGACTTTCTCCTTGAGCAGATTTCACTCCATTAGCAGACACCGTTTGACTAGCTTGTAAATACACCCCAAGGACGCCTGTTTGCCCAGGAAAACAACCGAAATTGCACGCCCGTCGTCATCTGTTGTTCGACTCAGTATATAGCTAAGTGACCTTACTGATTTGGCCAAATCTTTGGGAACTAGCTAGTGTATTAGTAGGTGATTTGCTGGTGAGTTAGGGGATTTAATTGCCTTAATTTACTCACGAGACTTATGCAAATTTTTCATTGTTTCAATTTAGATTAAGTCCTGCTAGAGAGGAGTGACTCACATGATATTTTCCGACATATATTTAGTGCCTTGAGTGAGGATATTTCTCACGATAATTTTTCCTACATATTTGTGGTGCCCCAAATGAGGATTGACTCATGATATTTTCCCGACATTTTGGTGCCCTGTGTGAGGACTTTGTCTGGAGAGTGAGGATAGCAGATGTGTGCTGTGGCGTTGAGTGACCATAAGGTAGCATTAGTTGGGCACAGCCTATTATCACGTCATGTGGAAGCAGAACACGTAGAAAGAACGGTTCTATGCTGTGCAGGCCTTGGGTGGTCCTGTGCTGTACTGAGTGTGGGGATAATAACAAATTACCCCAGAGGTTTAATAACCCAGGGAGATAGGTATAAAGCATAAACCCAAACCCTACACTCCTTAAAATTTGAAATGTTAATTAACTGAGCATGGGAAAAATTGGGATTATTTTGGAAATTGAGTGTGGGAAGAACAAAATTACCCTAGAGGTTTAACCCAGGGAGATAGGTTTAAAGCCATAAACCTTATTCCCACACTCCTCAAAATTTAAAATGATAAATAATGAAGGAGTTCAGTTACATTTGGGTTGTAAAATTTAAATTAAGGGTAACTCCCATAACTTAGAAATCAGTAACAATGTCTTATTTCCTTGTTACAAAAATCATCCAGTGGTAAGGCAGGATGGGTAACGAGAGCTATACAGGACTGTTGGCAGTCATTAGAGGAAACACCTCAAAGTAGGGAGAAATTAAGTAGTCTGTTGAACATACTAAAGGGAAGATGAGCTAAGTATGAAGAAAGTTGTACTAACTTAGAAGCAGCCATAGTAGAAGCTGATGATGGAGATCTTTTAGAATCAGAAACTACCAAAGTTGAAGGTAAATTAGAAGAATGTCTAACATTAGTGAAACTGGTTGAATCTAAATTAGCCAGTATTACCAATGAAACAAAAGTTGTGGAACAAGCAAGTAAGGCTGCATTACCACAGATTTTGCTTCCAGAGTTTGATGGGGAGCAGAATTAGAAATCCTTTTGGGATCAGTTTAAATATTAGTCCATGATAGAACAGATCTCTCCAATGTGAGCAAGCTCTCATATCTGTTAGGACAGGTCAAAGGGACGCCTTACAAATTGATAAAGGAATTACCTGTGGAGGAAAACAATTATGAGGCAGCTTTGGCTATCCTTAAGCAGAATTATGAAGACTGGAATAAGTCATTACCCAATTATTTAAGGATCTGATTGAATTACCCATTCCTAAACATGATTTTGAGTCCTTGCAAAATTTTCAGATTGCGATGAGTTGTAATTTAAAGACCTTAGGTACTTAAAAAAATGTTAAGGCAGCAGATTGGGTGCTTTCTAGACTTGTGTCCTTAAAGCTTCTACCTAGAACTAAGGATGCTTGATGCAACTCTGTAAACATTTGCAAGGAATAGTAAAGCCTGCTGAAAATAAACTGAAGGCTGATATAAGGAAAGGAACCACTAACCAACTGGCTGGGAAACCTAAGTCAGGAATGGCTAAGTCTGTACCTAAAGAAGAGATAGGTACTTTTCTTTGCTCTTTAAAATCTGAGGATAAACTAATAAAGACAAAGAATAGACAAGCTGATGAAAGTAAGGAGGTAAAAATTTCCATGGTAAAGGACAGGAAGGTCTGTGTTTTGTGATGAACAACATTCCAGTGCATCTTGCCAACGGTATCCTGATTACGCTTCTAGAATAGCAAGACTATTTGCATGAATACCGAACACACTTCTGCAGACTGTAAAATTAAACTAAATCTTTGTTTCAAATGTAAAAAGGACAATCATCACAGTGCTTTGTGCCCAAGGATGATGAAACATGAGTTCCTAAAACTGAAAGTGTCAGTATGACAGTTGCGAAAGTGAATACTCCAGTAACAATGCCAGCTGCAGTTCCAGTTGCTGCCGAAAGGTAATGACAGAAAATAGAAACATATTAGCATGTACTCTTTTCGATATAGGTGCACAGAAAACCTTCATTTCTGCAGACATTGTAGATAAATTAAAGTTACCTATTGTTGGCAAGGTAAATCTAGTCATTACAGGGTTCTTAACTACTAAGGAGGCACAGTCTTTGATTTAGTTAGCCCTTAATACAACTTGGCAGATATAAATGCCACATAACAGCAGCTGTACTAGATAAGATGGAAACAAGTATTTCTATCAAGGGACTGAAGGAAACTTCTGATCATTTGCAGAGCTCAGGGATAAGGTTGACAAAACAGAATGTGAAATCAGATACTGTAGGTCCTATACAAATGATAATTGGATCAGATTACTGTGGAAGATTCTTACACAGGACCTTTAAGAAGAATGAAGTACAGATATTCAAGAATCCTGGAGGTAACCTTATTATGGGTCAGTTGCCTTTTCCAAAAAAAGACTAAGGAGAGGCCAAATTGGTAGACTCAGTCTTTGTTACCCCTACACAGTCATTGATGGTAGCTAGAATAGGTGCAGAATTGGAACCTACTCAGATAAATGACTTGTTGGTTGAAAAAATTGAACCTGTACACAAACTTTGGGACCTTGACAGAGTAGGAATACACACTGAAGACCCAACCCCTGAAGATAAAATAACTTTGGATCTGTATAACTAATCTGTGGAATTTAAAGATGGACAGTATTGGGTAGGAGTACCATGGAAACTAAACCATTCAGAATAACTACAAATTTCCAAGTAGCTAAGGCTCAGTTAAATTCTCTTCTAAGAAAGTTGAGAAACAACCCAGAACATCTAACTGTATATGATAATATTATAAAGGATCAACTGAAGAATAAATTTATAGAGGAGGTAGAATTCCCTGTTAACCACAAGGAGGGACATTATTTACCACATCATGCTGTAAGCAAGGATTCAGGAACAACTCCCATAAGGATAGTATTCAGTGTAGTAATAAAGCATCCAAGGGATTAGCTAGCTTGAACAATTGCCTGTACTGTGGACCTACACTAACAGAGAAGCTAGGGAATGTATTACTAAGATTTAGAGAGAAACCTTATGCCTTTACAGCAGACATTAGTAAGGCTTTTCTCAGAATAGGATTGAGAGAGGAAGATAGGAAATTTACAAAATTCCTCTGGCCTCAAGACCCTCAAAATGAGGATAGTCCATTGAAAACTTACTGTTTCCGATCGGGCTCTTTGGCTCTTGTGCTAATTCTTTCCTACTTTGCAACACATTGAAGCATCATTTTGAAAGGGCCAAATGCCCAGAAATAGGGCAGGCATTTTACATTGATAATTTGCAAAGTGTTGCTGATACAGAGACAGAAGCATTGAAGGCTTATGAATTAGCCAATTCTGAATGTGGGAAAGCAAATTTGCCATTACAGAGCTGGCATACAAATTCACCTCTTTTGAGGAATAAAATACAAAAGGACTATCCAAATACTGACATCCCCAAAACTCAAAATGTGTTGGGTCTTAACTTTTTTTTTTTTTTTTTTTTTATGCATGGAAGAAGGAACCAAAGGCCACGGGCCTGCATACTGTTCCTTCCAAGAAAAAGCAAAAACAGTACAAAAGAGAGCCAAATTCAAGATCCGTTCAATTCGAGATGCCTGGACACACTGCGTTTGAAAGACTGGAGATCATAGGAAGTAGGAAATACAGACAGAGGAAGACAGCTCCAGAGTTGACCAGTTGCATAAATAAAAGACTGGGAGTAACGGTTAACGCTTGCATTAGAGAGTTGAACAGAAAAGGGATGAGAGTTTGTTGCTAGACGGGTACTACGTGCCCGTCATAGAGGTGGAGGGATGCAAGCAGACAGTTCAGAGGAACAGTGACCATTGAAGTAGCGATAGAACAGAGATAAAGATGCAACAGTGCGGCGAAGAGACAATGGTTGAAGGGAATCAGTAAGAGGAGGAGAGTTAATGAGACGAAAAGCCTTTGACTCCACCCTATTGAGAAGAGCTGCATGTGGGGAGCCTCCCCACACATGAGAGTTGTACTCCATACACGGGCGAATAAAACCCGTGTACAAGGTCAACAACTGTGCAGGGGTAAAGAAAGTACGGAATCGGCTTAGCACACCTAATCTCTTGGAAGCAGATTTCACAAGAGACGTAATATGTTCTTTCCAAGACAAATCCTGAGAGAATGAAACCCCAAGCATGTTCAAGGATGATGCAGGACATAACTGTTCATTATTAAACATTAGTGGGTAGTCCTGAGGAAGATTTTGTCGGGTTGATATGTGTAAGAACTGAGTTTTTGATGCATTGAAAATAACAAGATTATTTTTACCTCAATCACAGAGATACGAGCCAAATCAGACATTAGGTGTGCCATAGCCTCATCCCTTTTTTGTTGAAGTAACTGCTGAGATGGACGTTGCGGGAACCGAATGGAAAGGTGAAGGGTGGAATCATCAGCATATGAGTGGATAGGGTTAGATGTACAGCTTAGAAGGTCATTGATGAATAAAAGGAAGAGAGTAGGTGATAGGACAGAACCCTGAGGAACACCACTGTTGATGGGTCTAGGAGAGGAACGATGGCCGTCTACAACAGCGGCTATAGAACAACCAGAAAGGAAGCTAGAGATGAAGGCACAGATAGAAGGATAGAAACCGTAGGAGGGCAGTTTGGAAATTAAAGGTTTATGCCAGACTCAATCGAAAGCCTTTGAGATGTCAAGTGCAATGACAAAGCTTTCGCCAAAGTCCCGAAAGGAGGATGACCAAGAGTCTGAAAGGTAGGTGAGAAGATCGCCAGTGGAGCGTCCCTGACGGAACCCATACTGACGATCAGAAAGAAGGTTGTGACAGGAAAGGTGCTTTAAAATTTTTCTGTTAAGAATTGACTCGAAAACTTTTGATACGCAGGATGTTAAAGCAATTGGACGATAGTTAGAGGGTTGGGAATGGTCACCCTTCTTTGGGACTGGCTGAATGAGAGCAAACTGGGATACAAAAGCTGATGAAATAAGTTTAAAGCCGGTTAAGTTTTCTGATGTCATTCTCACCAAGAGGTTCCTGTTAAGTCAGGTCTCTATGTTATTTGACCCATTAGGATTAGTCAGTCCTATAGTTATTAGGGGCAAATGTTTAGTACAAGAGGCTTGGCGAGAAAAGTTAGACTGTGACACAGAATTAGGTGAAACATATGCTGAACAGTGGGAACAGATTCAGAAGGAATTTGAAGAAATATCAGGTATATATATACCCAGGATGATAAACAGTAACGAGAAGTCATATTTACACATTTTATGTGATGCTTCTCAAAAGGCATATGGAGTGGTAGCTTATTGTGCAACAGGACATGATAGTAAAATTTTTATGTCTAAAGCCAGAGTTGCACCAATTAATGGAATTGGCTTCCATAGAGGTAGGAAGTAAATTGGCCAGGTATCTAACCACTACTCTTGAAACTCAGTTTGAGGATGTTTATATATGGACTGACAGTGAGATTTGTCTTTACTGGATAGGAAAGGAGGACATTAAACTTCCTTTTGCCCATAATAGAGTGAAGACTATAAAAGAACTGTCTTCCAAAGTTAAATTCATGCATGTATCCTCTAAACAAAATCCAGCTGATCTACTCTCGAGAGGTTCGACAGTCAAGAGACTGCTCAAGGATGACTTGTGATTTAAAGGTCCTAAATGGTTACTCACTAAAGGATTGGCCTGAGCAAAAACTGTATAGTATTGCTGAGGTTAGTGTTGTAAACTTGGATCCAGTAGTACCTGAGCCAGAAATAATTGACATTAGCAGACTCTTATCAATAAGACAACTTATCAACACCACTAAATTAGTTGTTAAATTTTTGAATAAGAAAGTGGGGTTTAAGAAGTTTGATCCCATGGAATATTGGTTGAAAAGTATATAAAGGAAGTATTATGGAGAGATTTTTTACCTTTTATGCCAAGGCACTGGTAACAAGAACAAACTGGTCCGAGATTTAGGATTGTTCTTAGATGGAAAGGGTCTAATAAGATGCCGTGGCCAAATAATAAAGGCTGATTTGCCTCTCCAAACTAGACATCCTATACTGCTACCCAAGAATGATTATTATTTACAGTTAATTGTAAAGGAAGCCCATTATTTGACTTTTCATGGAGGTGTGCCTCAGACCTTGGCCCGAATCCTCGGAAGGTATTGGATCCCAAAGGGCAGACCGAGCTGTATAGTATGCAGGAGGTATGAGCAAAGGCCTTCTGACTACCCAGGGCCACCTGCTTTACCAAAGGATAGGGTAAATATTAGTTGGCCCTTCAAAATAACTGGATTTGATTACACAGGGGCTATAACTGTTACAGGTGAGGGAACTCCCCATAAGGTGTATATATGTTTGTTTACTTGCACCTACACGAGGGCAATCCATCTAGAAATGGCAGAAGATCTGAGTTCAGAGACATTCCTGAATGTATTTAGAAGATTTGCTGCTAGAAGGTCTTGTTCTACCGAATTAGTAAGCGACAACGGAACCAATTTCGTTGGAGCAGCACCTCTACTTTTGAACATAATGAATGACCTAAAAGTTAAGTCAGCACTGGGAATCCGAAACTGTACCTGGCAGTTCATAGCTCCAAGAGCACCATGGCAAAATGGATTTACAGAAAGAATGATTGGAATAGTAAAGAACTGCCTAAGGAAAACTCTACACAGAACTAAGATTAACAGAGAGGAACTGAGAACTGAGATAACTGAAATTGAGGCTAGTATTAATGATCGACCCTTAACCCATATAGATGATACTAGCGTTGGAATTGAAGCATTGACACCGGCTTATATGTTGCATGGCAGGAAACTTCATTCTGTACCTTGTATGGGTATCCAGGAGGAAATAAATGATCCTACAAATGGAAATAATGAACTAGGACGACATCTGCACAAGGGATACCAACGTCTGGAAAGGGTATTGGACATCTGGAATAAACATTGGAGTGAAGAATATCTTTTGAGCCTAAGAGAAAGATATTATGGGGCCCAGGCTGCCAGCAATAAATCAGTTATAAACATAGGAGATGTGGTCTTAGTAAAAATCGAACAACCAAGATCCCAGTGGCCATTAGCTAAGGTGATTTCCACACATTCAACTCAGAGGCGATGCTGAGACTTGTAAAAATTAAATGTAGGGGACATCTCAGTATGAAAACTATAGATAAACTGGTGCCTCTTGAGTTAACGGCTCCCCAGGAAACAGAGGATGGTGGAGAACAATTGGGTTAAGATGTGCGACCTAGAAGGGCTGCAGCACAGGGCTCTCGAGATCTGTGGAGAGAGCTCCTGGCTAAGGGTCACATTACATGATACAGCATATCATTTTTCGCCCAGCCCCAAAACTGTGGGAAATATTTTCCCCCAGAGAGGTTGTGCTATCTATTTTTAAAATAGTTGTCAATTGTTAAAGGACAGAGGAAAACGTGCAGAATGCTAATAATAATTCGAGAGGTTTAAAAACCCAGAGATTACTTTGTTAATAATTCTTATTGTTAATAAATTAAATGCTACTGCGTTTAACACTTGCAGACAACTATATTGTGCATACATGTAAATAATTAGGAATTTTCCATTGGCCTCACTGCGTCTGTATGATTGTAACATGGTAAGGATGAAAACTGTCACGATAAAAAGCAGACGTGGGTTTAATATATATCTTCACAGATAAGGGAATAATTGGTTTAGTTTAATTAAAACTAAGATTAAGTTAAGTTAGATTCACCTTGTATATTTCACAGAGTAAGCTGGCTGTATTTGACCTTGTAATTAATAAATAATTGGCAACTCCTCAATCCCATGAGGGACAAGGATCTCGCAATACTGACTCTCTCCTTGAGCAGATTTCACTCCATTAGCAGAGACCGTTCGACTAGCTTGTAAATACACCCCAAGGACGCCTGATTTCCCAGGAAAACGACCGAAGCTGCACGCCCATTGTCATCTGTTGTTCGACTCAGTATATTAGTAGATGATCTGCCGGTGAGTTAGGGGATTTAATTGCCTTAATTTACTCATGAGACTTATGCAGATTTTTCATTGTTTCAGTTTAGATTAACTCCTGCTAGAGAGGAGTGACTCACACGATATTTTCCAACATATATTTAGTCCCTTGAGTGAGGATATTTCTCACGATAATTTTTCCTACATGTTTGTGGTGCCCAGATGGGGATTGACATGATATTTTCCCAACATTTTGGTGCCCTGAGTGAGGACATTGACTCATGATATGTTCTTACACACTAGATGCTTTCTACTTTTGTGCCACAGCCTGTCTAACCTCTTCATTCCAC
>JAGKTI010019858.1:0-16711 GCA_018397915.1 Birgus latro | reverse complement strand
GTGAAAACTACCAATTAAATTTTATGAATACTACTACTACTACTACTGGCTCGATTACGGTGACGACCCAGGACTCGCTTTTGACCGTGGCCTCGACTTCTTCCCCTCCTCCTAAAAGTTCAGTTACAATGAACACCCCATCTGCCGTACCTACTGTGTCTTCCACTCCTTCAGCTTCTGTTCTGTCTACCTCAATCAGCCCCTCTACTATTATCACACTTCATCCTTACCTTCCTCCTTCACTTCCTGTCTCTTACTTCTATGTCCTCTACCTCTCTCTCCAGACCTCGTCCTTCTTCGTATGTGCCAGCCCCTTCCCTCACTTCCTCTCTGTTCGATACATAGACATGGTCTAAATTTTTTAATATCCTTGATGCATCTGACGACCTCTCGCTCCACCTCTCTCTACTTCAACAGGTAGGCAGGGATGTCACCTTCTCGGCTCGTCCGAATGGTTCCCGCCTCCTTGTTGTTCACAATGCCGCCCAAGCCGAGAAGGTGGCATCACTAGTCAACAACTCAGGTCAACCCATCTCTGCGTCCCCAGATATTCAGCTTAATTCATCCACTGGCACTGTCCGTTTACCATCATCAATGTCCTTCGGCCAGAGGCCTTTCGCAGAATGCTCCACTGACAGTGCTAATCCTCTCGGAACAGCATCACCCAATCCGCTCAGTACATTGTTATACAATTCCTCCTCGCGGACTCCGACAAGAACCAGCCAATATTGTTAAAATAGTCTTTGCTTCTCGTGACTTACCCTCCACAGTTATTATTGGGGGCACTGTCCTCCAAGTACGCCAATATATTCCGCCTCCTCGCCAGTGCACACCTTGTTGGCGCTTTGGCCACCCTGCCAAATACTGCCGCTCATCTGCAGTCTGTGCCAACTGTGCACTGGCCAGCCATGCCTCTTCAGACTGTGTTACCACCATCCGGTGCTGTCCTAACTGTCGTGGTAGCCATTCTGCCACCCACCGACAATGTCCTGTCTACCTTTTTGAATCGGAAGTATCCACTATCCGTTGGAAAACTGGCCTCTCCCTTAGTGAGGCTCGTCGCAGAGCTCGCAACCTCGGTCACCATCCTAATGTTACCTATGCACGTGTAGCCCGTCCTTCTGCCATAGTAACTTCCAGTCTCAGTACTACTACTACTTCCCCTTCTGCACCTGTCTCTGTATCTACTGCCCCCTCTTCCTCTCCTCTCTCCTCTCGTCTTCCCACCTCTCACTCTGTCTCTACACCTGTGACTTCAGTCTCTCCTTCTCTTCCTCCCAGTACTCTTGTTTCTACCTCTTCCTCCTCTCAGCTGCACCTCCCCTCTACCTCAGACCTTCCCTTACAGACCCCTCTTGTTCCTATCTCTAATTCTTTCTCTGTTTTAGATTCCTCTACCCCTACCTCCTCTCCAGCTCCTTCTTTACCTGTTCCTTCTCCTTGTCCTTCCCCCTGTTCACAACTTCGTCCCTCCTCTCACTCCTCCACTTCTGTTACTCAGACCCGCCGTTTGGCGCCCCTGGCCCAACGCAACACCCGACCCCCACCCTCCTCTAATAGTAAATGCAGTTTTTCCACCGCATCAGACTCTAAGGCCTCTCCTGCCCATCCTCCTCCTTCTCCAGCTCGTAAAGTCCGGGCAACAAATTCCCGCCCCTCCCGATCGACACACACTGCCTTGTCAAAACCTGTATCACAGCAATCTCTCCAGTCACATCCCCGGACTGCCCACACCAAACCCTCAGGCGATGACGACAGTGAAACTATTCCCAAGATTATGGATTATATTTTAACTTCCACGCCAAATTCAGTAGCCAATGCTGTATCCTCTCCTTCCATTCTCTCTGTTGAAATTCATCCTGTACCTCCCTCCCTCTCCTCCACCTTCTATCCCCTCCTCCTCTTTGCCCCACTCCTCTTCCACTTCTCACAGTACTCCTTCCCCTTTGTCTCTCCCCATGCCTCCAGGCTATAGAGACCATTTTGCCCATCCACCAATTTCACCTTCTACTCTTATCCCTACTATCGTAACAACTTGGTAATATATGTTATTATTCTGTATTGTATTTTAATTCCTATGTCATATTTTTTACTTCCTATGTCATATATTTTACTTCCTATGGATTATATTTTACTTCCTGTGTACTATATTTTACTTCCTGTGTACAATATTTTATCATTAGTATTAATTTCCTTTTACCTAAACTCTGCTTTCCTGATGGGTTTTACTTTGGTTTTTTAACATGTCTATTTTACAATGGAACATACGAAGTTTTACAGCCCATCGCAATGACCTCCGCTATCTTCTTTCAGTTCACTGTCCTTCTTTAGTTTGCTTACTAGAACCCCGTTTATCTTCCCCTCCGGTACCTATACCTGACTATTGTTTCTTGTTCTCTCCTGCTTCTCTTTCTGTTACAGCTATCTTAGTCCACCATACAGTTCCTCTTGAACGTCTGACCATTAACACCACCGTTCCATGTCATTTTATTCGTGTGTTTCTTGGACGTTGGATTACGGTGGTTTCGGTTTATTTCTCTCCCTCCCAGCCTATTGACCTCTCTGCCTTATCTCTTTTATTACCCCAACTACCCACCCCAGTTTTATTGCTGGGGGATTTTAACTGTTGCCATGTTTTATGGGGCGATGACGTTACTAATTCGCGTGGCCGTCGCCTTGAGTCTTTTATTTTTAACGCAGATTTATCCTTATTGAATACAGGAGCTTCAACACATTTTGATGCCACAACTCATACTTTCTCCTGTCTAGATCTCTCCCTGTGCTCCCCTTCCCTTTCTTTAGATTTCCAGTGGGCTGTTCTTTCTGATATTGTATATAGTGATCACTTTCCTATCAAACTTACTCTAACTATATATTGTCCCGTAATCAGACCCCCTCGATGGTGTTTTCCGAAAGCTGACTGGCCGTCATGTACTTCACTAACTATTCCTTCTCTACTGTTTTAGACATGCTCCCCTATTTTAATGTGTTAGTTCTAAGTGCTGCATTGACTGCGATTCCTAGGTCGTCCCGTCCTTTTGCTTCTAAGTGTGTACCTTGGTGGAATTCGGATCGTACTATGGCTCTCCGTGTTAAACGTGCATGTTGGAAGAGCTACCTACGTAAACGCAACACCCAGTATGAACAGAGTCACTTCTAATGTATAAAAAAGCCCGCGCTTCTCTTCGTAGGACAGTTAAACGGGCTAAACGCCATAGCTGGAGATTATACGTTTCCACCATTACTACAAATACACCCATTGCTTCCGTTTGGAAACGTATATGCAGAATAGCCGGTAAACATCTTCCCATGCCTTCCCCTGTCCTCTTTTGGATGGGGAATCAGTCGCAGATGCTCGTTTAGTTGCTAATGGCTTAGGGCTTCATTTTAGTAATGTTAGTAACGGTTCTCATCTCTCACCTGAATTCCATGCCCTTAAAACTGCTACTGAATGTACACCAGTTGTCTTCCAGCTGTCGTCTAGTCAGTCGTATAATGCGCCTTTTACTCTCCATGAATTGTCCTCAGCCCTTCGTCTTTGTAAGAACACTTGCGAGGGTCCTGATGGCATACACTATAATATGCTCCGTCACCTTTCCCCCCAGGCCCTGGCCCTATTATTAATTATATATAATCGTATCTGGACAGAGGGTGTCTTTCCTCCCTCTTCGTAATGCTGTCATTCTCCCATTTCTTAAGCCAGGAAAGCAAGGCCATGCCCCTCAAGATTATCGCCCCATTGCTCTTACTAGTTGTATTTGCAAATTGTTCGAGCGTATGATAAATCATTGTCTTATGTGGCTCCTAGAATCCAAACAGCTTTTGTCCCCTTCACAGTTTGGCTTTCGTAAAGCTCGCGGTACCTTAACTCCCCTCCTAAATCTGGAGACATATATCCGCTCACCCTTTGTCACTCGGCAATCTGTGGTCGCAGTGTTCTTTGACCTTGAGAAGGCTTATGACACAGCTTGGCGCTATCATATTTTACGCACAGTTCGTTCTTGTGGGATTGATGGTAACCTTGGGGTTTTCTTAAAGAATTTTCTATCATCCCGTTTCTTTAGAGTCTGTGTTCACCATACTTATTCAGATCCCTTCCCACAATATGAAGGTGTCCCCCAAGGCAATGTTCTTAGCACTACTCTCTTTTTATTGGCAATTAATGGGATTATATCCTGCCTCCCAGTTGGTGTCCGCTCTCCTTTATATGTAGATGATTTTGCAATATATGCCTCAGATTCTGACATCTCTGCCCTTGGTGCTCTTATTCAACGTGCAGTTTCTGCTG
This sequence comes from Birgus latro, assembly GCA_018397915.1. Lineage (NCBI taxonomy): Eukaryota > Metazoa > Arthropoda > Malacostraca > Decapoda > Coenobitidae > Birgus > Birgus latro. The sequence continues at coordinate 12,423 of JAGKTI010019858.1, read as the reverse complement.
CCTCAGAATGGGCTACTTCTCATGGCTTTCGGTTCTCTCCTCTTAAGTCTCATGCTATTACTTTTACTCGATCTCATCTTATTTCCCAACCACCTCTTTTTCTCTATGGCTCTCCTCTCTTATACAAAACCTCTGCTTCCTTTCTTGGCCTTCTTTTCGATTCCCGTCTTACTTGGAAGGATCATATTGCCTCCTTGAAAATCTCAGCCTTGCAACGCCTCCGTCTCTTACAAACTTTGTCTCATGTGTCGTGGGGTGCTGATCGGGCTACTCTCCTTCGGCTCCATATTGTTCTCGTTCTCTCCAAACTTGATTATGCTTGCCAAGTTTATTCTTCCGCTTCAGACACCGTCCTCCAACAACTTGATTCTGTGCATCATCACGGTCTCCGTCTGGCACTTGGCGCTTTTAAATCCTCCCCAGTTGAGAGTCTGTGTGCTGAATCAGGAGTTCCATCACTTTTCCGCCGTCGTGCTCTACTTTCTCTTCGTACTTATGCTAGGTTGCACTGTTTTCCTCATACTCCTTCTCTGCTTCCTCCCACTCCTGACATAGACATGTTTTCCACTCCTAGAACCAGGCCACCTTTTGCAATTCAAGCTCGTACTCTCCTCTCGCATTCCTCTCTTGCTATTAGTAATGTTTTTTCTTACCGCACATGTCTTTTTCCCCCCTGGCTACTTCCGCGACCTCACATTTGTTCTTCCATTTTCCCCTATTCCAAGTCCAATTCTTCTTCATTCATTCTCCGTGCCCGGTTTTCTGACCATCTCTCCCGCCATTCCTCTGCAGTCCCTATATACACTGATGGTTCAAAAACCCCGGAGGGTGTTGGCTTCGCAATCCTCTTTCCTGACACCTTTTATCATTTTAGCCTTCCTACCTATGCAAGTGTTCTAACAGCTGAGTTATATGCCTTCTGGTTTGCGTTGCGGTATATTTGTTATGCCTCCTCTCCCTCATTTGTAATATTCTTTGATTCATATAGTGCGCTATCCCTTCTTGTCACCTTCTGCTTCTCATCCTTTAGTCCTTTGTATCTTGGAATGGTTGTTCCGTATCTCCTCTCATCGTAAAACAGTCCAGTTCTGTTGGGTTCCAGGACATGTGGGCATCGCGGGCAATGAACATGCTGATCAGTTGGCTCGCATGGCTGTTGTCAAAGATGCCTCTCCTTCCTTCCTCATTCCAGTCTTTGATTTTCTTCCTGGCCTAACTTCCTTCCTTCAGCACCGGTGGCAGTCTTGCTGGGACTTTATCACCAGTAATAAATTACGTGTTGTTAAACCATTTATTTCTCCTTGGCTAGCCCCTTGCCACCGTAATAGGAGATGGGAGACTGCTCTAGCTCGTCTTAGAATTGGTCATACTAGGCTTACCCACTCATATTTGATGTCTGGTGGTCACCCTCCCCTCTGTACACATTGCAATAACATTCTCTCTATACGTCATATTTTCCTTGATTGTCCTCTTTACACTGTACAGCGACGTATTTCCTTTCCTTTTTCAGATTTTCTCCGAGAATCACCATATTTTTCCTGTCATAATATCATGTCCTTCCTTACCTCTATTGGTCTTCTTTCCAACATCTAACTCCGTTCCTGACGTCACTAACCCCATCTGTGATATGATATACTTTTTCCATTGACCCAATTTCTTCACGATGCGGTGTCTGTATTTCCGGCCCGACCAGCATACATAACTTGTAGCTGATGATCTGGCTTTGTGCTGGATTTTGGCACTAGGTTTCTATTGTTCTTCTTCTTCTTACATCAACAAGGTAACTCCGGTTGATGAGCATATGAAGCTGGTGAGACTGAAGCACTCCTTGGGCTTCATTTCTCTTATTGCAATGTACGCACCAAATGAGATGAGTGATCTAGAAGAGAAAGAGCTATTCTACACCAAACCTGACTCTGTTGTGGAACAGTGCCCCTTGCAGGATACACTCCTGGTCTAGGGTGACTTTAATGCAGTTACTGGCACTGAGAGGGAGGGCTTCAGGGGTTGCGTATGTCCCCATGCCTCTGGGACCAGGAATTGCAGTAGTTCTAACCTGGATTTTGCAAAATTCTGGAGTTAAGAATGGGGTTGCTAAGGAGATTGATCACATTCTTGTTAGCACTCGCTGGAGGATCCTTCAGAACTGCTGCAACTGTCACAGACTTGTTGTTGCTACTTTAAGGCTACAAATAAAAACAGAGAGATTCTCAAGATGCCACCAAAAAAGGTTCCAGCTTGAGAAACTCAGGGATGAGGAGTGTGCATATGAGTATGCAGTAACAATCTCAAATCGGTTTGAAGTGCTCAGTAGTGTTGAGGATCCTGTTGAACGATGGGATACCTTTAAGCATGCTGCCCTGGCAGCAGCTGATGAGTGTATTAGAGGCCGCCTGAGATCAAGGAGGGGATTCTTCTTGTGGGGGATGCTGACTGCAATTGAGGAGCGTTGTGCTACCAGATTGGCTGGGGATCGGGAACTGCACAGACTTCTGTCTCATCAAGCACGAGTTTCTCTGAGAAGGGAAATCACTGAGGAGGTGGAAGGCCATTTGCATGCAAATGACCTTTGACCCACCTACCAAGCCCTGAAGAAGCTCCGCTCCAGACTCACCTCTCAAGTTAACTGTTCGGACAGTAGATGAGCGGCTTGTGTCGGAGGCAAGTTAGTACAGAGCTCGTTGGGCTGAGTACTTAGAGCAGCTGTATATGGCTGAACCTCCCAGTGGAGAGCTTCCTTCGGCAGATGTACAACACTGACTGCTGAAAAGTGGTAGAGCAGCAGAACTGATTAAAGCTGGGGGCAAAGCCATGATCAGGGAGTTACAGTCATTGAAGCTGTTTGGCAGACTTTTATCATTCCTCCTGACTGGACAAAGGGTTTGGTCACCCCTATCTGGAAACAGAAAGGAGATCACTGTAGTACCTACTGTGGTATTACAGCGCTCAGTGTGCCAGGCAAAGTTCTTGCTCACATTCTCTTGATGCATATCAGGGATGTGTTGTTGGTTTGTACATGTCTGACCAACAACAGCAGAGCAAGGTGTGTACTTCATTCCACGTGCAGTATGTGATTAGGTCTACACAGGTGAAACAGGGCGTGATTTAGGAGAGAGAATAAAAGAACACAAATAAGCAATGAGCTAGTACAACACCAGCAACATGTGTAGCTCACAGATTAAATACAGGTCATGTAATGAAATGGAAATATGCAGAAATTTTGTACAAGGAAGCAGACTTAAAAAGACACAAGTGTCTTGAGGCAGCTGTAATAGCATGTTCCAATACCACTGAACAGAATAGTGGATCTTATCCCCTCTTGTTACCTAGCGGGGCTACATGATCTCGTTGTAAGGTCTAGCTCGGGGGATTCTTTAATCCCTTTTTATCACCTATCAAATTCTGTTGCCAAATATACAGTATTGTCGATAGGAAATCTTCCTCACACCACCCCTCCCTAAACTCAATACATTGCCCTTCCTTCCTTCCAGCCCCCTCCCCATCCATCTCCATCTCCTCTCTTCACCCAGCTTCTCACCCACCTATACAACACTTGTGTGCACACACACACACCGCTCGCTGGCTCTTGCCTAGCATCTGCTAAGACGGGCTTTGCCCTTGCTCGGTGAAATACCCACCCCAAGGGGAGACGACAGGGAGGCACGCAGGGATGACGAAAGACCCACCCCAAGGAGAGACCACAGAGAGGTGCATACAGAGCCTGGGCCAGACAGGCTTACACCCCTCGCCACAATGCACCCCTCTTCCCCTCGACAGACCCCGCGGGGTGGGACTTGTTACTTTAACAGTCCAGCACAGAACCACGGTGATGGCCACCGTATGCGTCGGGAAGAGAATGGCCACCATTCGTCTCTCATCTACTGCCCCCTGCAGAACCACGGCAACAGCCACCTTCTGCGCCAGGGAGGGAACGGCCACTGTATGTCCCTCACCTGCAGCCACTGTTGGGAGCAGGACCATGGCGATGGCCACTGTATGTCCCTCACCTGCCGTCCCTTGCTTGCCTCACTCTTCCAGAGGCCGAGTGGGACACCCTTCTCTCTCTCCCCACAGAGCCGGACGCCAGTGGAGGCGCAGCTGGAGAGGATCTGGAGTGGCCCCATAGAGAATCTGGGGATTCGCTCTCTGCAGCCGATGCCCCCATGTCGCCCCTCACTGTTGGACTCCTGGAGGAGATGCCGCAGGCAGCCCCTAGTGGCCTAATGACCCGAGAGAAGCCATAGCCCCCAGCCACCCAGGGGCGGCCCCAGGACGAGACTTCCCCAGCGGCACCGCCGAGCAGTACTCCCCCTGGAGTAGGCACAGGAAAGCGCACCTGCTCTTCCTGTTCGGCCCCAGTCCTGAAGGCAGATCCACTCATCGAGGCCCCACCAGCAAAAGGCCTCTCTCTACACCACACAACAGCCCATATTCGATGACCCGGCCCCTGATGGTAGTCCCGTGCCTCCTGTGGGAGAGCACATCTGACGGGACCCCTCCCATACCTGGACAACACCTGCTGCTGCCCAGCCACCAGTAGCCCATCCCAGGTCCTCTGTGTATCAGATAGTGTGTTTAATCTGTATATTGCATTGTGTATGGCACTGTAACTCTTCATGGTAATATACGTGTAAGGTTGGTCATCCCGAGTTTTTATGCCCTGTTCCCTTAGTTGCATGCTCTAGACCCGGTCTTGGAGGGAACCCGACCCAGCACTCGAGTACAGAGAACAAGGAGTTGAGTTGTGAACACATAGCATAACACTCGGGATGCGAAAAGTTTCACTGACAAAACAGGTTACTGCCCCCTTGAGTAAGAGGATGGGTGTGTGCGTGTGCAAAGGTCAAGGCTTTGCCCTTAAATTGGAATATATAAGCGCTCCGCTCTCTTCCGGGAGGGTAAAAAGCTGACAATCATGACTATCACGTGATCCTGATCGACCCGGCGAATTACACAAACCCGTGCTGTGGATCGGCAATCCCTTTCCCCTGTGACCTCAGTTTCTTTACCTGAACCATTCCTTCCCTCTCCCAAAGGGCTTCCCATTTCACCAGTCTCCTGTTTTTCTTTTCTTCTCCTTTCATCCTTGTGCCGTGATCTGTAATACCTTTACCCCTGGGACCTCACCTTCCTTACCCCACCTGCCCCTACTACCCCCCTACACGTACCCCTACACCCACTGCCTTCTGCTATACACTGCATAAAGGAAATATGGTGTATATTCAGCAACCGTATTCTGAGGAAGCCGTGATGCAAAACGTTAATATGTAGTAAGTCCCACATTGGTGTTTCTTTCTCAATTTGTCTACAAACATTGACTCAAAATTACCTAAGGGGAATTCATTCAATTTTGTTGCTGAACCATGTTCTGGAACCAAAAGGCTCCATGTCTATTCGAACCTTGCCTGCATTAGACCAAATAACATCATGCATGTGGCAGTTGGCAGTTTCTGGAAATACCCTTCAGAGAGCTATCTAGTCCATCACTCTCCTTTACGAGCAGTAGCAGAAAGTTATTTGCCAGATGGCAGCACACAGCTTCAGCTCTGAACAAACTTTATGAAAGGATGACTGGCCCAACTCTCTTAGCTCCATTTTTTCCAGCTCCTATCTAATTCTGTCCGGCACCCCTTATGCCAAGATACTACCATCTGGCTACAGCTGGAATCCAAGCATCCTTGATCAGTTGTTCCACTGGTGCAGATTTATTCTGACTCCTGGGGGTGGGGGGTTATGGCTTCTGAGACTAAAGGCAACAGACAAACAAGTTGCACATACAGTAAGTGCCATGATTAGCATGTAGTTATGAGTGGAGAGGTTCACATTAAAAGTAATTTAAGTGACTAGCCAGTGTTTTTTGCTATATCATTGTGACTTTCTATTTGACTGCAGCAGTCTGCAGATATGTATGCCTAACTTTTGGTCATCATCCATCATCATTATCCGGACCTCCTATGGGAGCCTGGGGCAGGGTGAGGAGTAGCACATCCGACAGCCTAAGTTTGCCCAGTCCAATGGGCCACGCTTCCATTCACTCATCATTGAAGCCCCCGGAATCCTGGCTCTATCTGATACGCCAAAAACATTCATTACATTCTGTAGCTTCACAAAAACGTATCCAATAGAGTCAACTATATTATAGTCCCGCAGGAACTAAATCCTTCAAATGTGTGGATGGAAGCTATTCTTCAAGAACTTGCCACAGTCTACCATAATAAAAAGTTACCAATCATGGCATAAACAATAGTACTAAGAAATGAAGGGGACATATGCAGGAGAGTATCATAAGTGTGGCATTCTTGCAAACATTAAAAAGTTTATTTGTGTCAATATCCTGACCCAGGAATATAATACATTTTGTATTTTGGAGATCACAGCTGCCTGAACCATAAAATAATAATCTCATCATTCACTTGGGTAACTGAAATGCCTGTTTTTAGAAAAAAAAAAAAAAAAAAAAAAAAAAAGCCAAAAGTCCTTATTACCCTTTTTTTGGGTGCAGGGAACCTAGACTGGGCTACCACAGTCCACAACATTATAGGGAAGAAGACCAACCTATGCCCCTGGTTGGGAAAAAAAAAAGGGAGATTCGAACCGTTGCATATAAGGCACGGTCGTCACTCTGACTCAAGTACTATAGACCACCAGGCACCTTACTACAGTATATTTACAAGTATTTAACAGTACTGATCAAGAGCTCACACTGTACACAGGATGAAATATTTCAGATGCACAAGTGCACTAACATGTTGGGTAATACAGTAGGTCATACTGTAAGCACACACTTTCATGTAAATGATGCAACAAATTTCAGATGCACAAGTTCACTAACATGTTGGGTAGTACAGTAGGTCATACTGTAAGGACACACTTTCATGTAGCTGATGCAACAAATCAGCTCGAATGTTAAACTGATTATAATATTTCCTGACATTCCATGTGCAAATACAGGAAACAAGCTAATATTAAGATTTGGGAAGAACTAATGTCCCATACTGTAATATTTTTTTGTCATCAGCCAAAAAATATTATGAAATAGTTTCATTTAGCAATATATCCACACTGTGCTCAAGGCACATTATCACAGTTAACACTTTACTTGAAAAAGCTGGAATATCGGCAGTTGACTGGATTATTAAGCACATGAATCACTGCACTGGGTCAAGATGGAATGTTCATTGCTGCATGGCTCATGCTTAAGTAATACTGTACAGCATTTCAACAACAGTTTGTCCTAGATCTGACCAAGTTTTGTTATATTTGTTATACATATTCCCATCCTGTCACCAGTACACAGAAATGTTCCTTGTAGTATATTACATTCCTGAGAACAAAACTATGACTAGATCTACATTTTAACAAGAAAACACAACTCGCACAATTATGTTTAACAATGAGGTCAACAGAGTGAAGTATATTCCACATAATTCGATTCTTATAAGCCAGTGTTTATTAGCTTTCCTTGCACTGTTTGGCCCTGATGGTATGAAGAGGAAATATATCTCCTTACCAAATCAATTATTATGCCTGGACAGAAAACAATGGACTAGCTAATGTTACACACTGGTGTTAGTTAGCCACACACAGCGACACTGGCGGTGATGAAAGAGTATAAATTATTTGTCAGGATTCACAAAGTAGAATTTATTAGTCAGGTTCTTTGAGTCAGAGTGAGCTGTGTGGATGGTGGACATGATGGAAATCATTTTGCCAGTATGGCTATCAAGCTGCAAGTTAACACTCTCTGTTGACAAAAACTATGTAAAGTAATACACTCAAACATTGATTAATGTGGCAATAAGTAATACAGTTCTGAAGTGGTCACATACTCTGTGACTAAGCTTGAGTAACATGGGGCTTGTTTCAAAGTTGTGCAGTTCATTCCCACGCAGTGACATAATACGTTCAGCTTGCTGCGATTGGCTACTCAGGAACAAGCAGACCATAGTGTGGCCATCAATCTGAGCGGAGTTAGGGCATAGACAGACACGTTTAATGCCAGGGTGAATGCCCGTCAACAGCAGCTCATCATCCAATTTCTTCAAGTCAGGCAGCAGGCACCTCCACAACAGTAAGAACTCCGATGACTCTGACCTTGATGATATCTCTGAACCAGATGACGAGATCAATTCTATTGTCTCGGCTCTGGACTTTGAAGGATTTGACTTGGATGATGAAGGTGGGGGTTCAGGAGTAAAAAGACCTCAACAGTGACAGCAACATCGGTGATGGGGGTGGGGGGGGGAGACTGCCGGGAAGATAAGCAACATCATTATACCGGTAAGCAGCCTAACTCTGGTTACTGTTGTGTTAATGTTTTTTCATTGTCGTATGTTATGTTGTCATAGTGATTTCATGATGGTGGGTGTCAGTCAAGGTCATTTATGTGAGGCACGGTGGGCAGAACAGGTAAAAGTGGGAGTTTTGGAAAGTGGCCAGACTGGGTTGTGCAAGTACACATGTAAACATGTTGTTTGAGTGACGGTTTTTCGTACCACGGTCCACGTCCGGGCAATATTTACCACGTTAATCGAGGTTTGAGTGTACAGAGAAATGCACCTGCAAAATTATGATGGTGTTGCTTTACTTAGATTATTTTTTACAAGCCTTGTACTACAAACTCTTAGAACTGAAAATATATTTGATATCCAAGGAATCATGTTTCCATTTGGCTCAGTGTTAAAATCTGTTCATTCTTAAAATATAACTTAAATTCACAGAGGTTGACTCCCTGAGAGATACTTACTGACTAAACCTGTTTTCTTAGTTACAATATGCCATGTATACAGTACTGTAAACAACAGATGATTTTCACATGCTTTCAATAAAACTATTTTCTACTGTATAGTACTTGGCATTTTTAGCATTAAACTGTCATTTAAATTCTTAACCATATTCCAGCACTGAAATATTACAGAAGTACTAGACTAGAATATTATTGTAGTACAGTTATGAGATGACTAACTATATTACTGCCACACTATCTTACTAAAACAATATTGTTCAAAATAGTGAAGCAAGGTCTGGTTGTGGCTACCATTTACTTTCATTATGCAAGTCTCTCATTTTGTACTGAAATCACACATCACTACAAGCTACACCAAACACTGGGAGTCATTTACTTCTCACCAACCCAAGCACGTATCTGCCAAAGTAATATTCAACAACAGTAAAGAAGCAAATCATAAAACTTGATTCTGTACAATGTTTTGTAAATACAGTATTCTCTTAAACCAAGGGTTCCCAACCTTTTTAGCACTGCACCCCCCTTTGGGCAGGACTGTATTCATGATGCCCCCCTCCCACCCCTCTGATGCCTAAACAATGATGTTTTTATCTGTTCCATATGGATGCTTAAGATGCTAGATGGCAACACTACATATGGTTGCTCAGAAATAACGGTTGTGAAGTGTTCCTATCAAAGACTCTTATTCATACACATCTTTAGGAATACCCTGTATGCAATATGCATTTGAATGGCTTAACCCAATGTTGAACTTTGATCACCTCACACCCACCTGGCAATCTCAAACACCCCCCCAGGGAGGCGCACCCCCCAGGTTGGGAAACGCTGTCTTAAACCAAGTTCCTGCATGCTGTACTGCAGAAAGTCTTCGTCAGAGTCGCAGCTTCTGAGGTATGGTAATTAATCCTCTCATGTTCCAAACAACTGTCTTCTACTACAGCTAACTCCATATGATTTTATTCAGCTGAGTCATAGGATTCTGAGTTAATATTATTACCATCAACCCTTTCACAGTCCAGAAGAGCTCCACTATTTTATTACAGGTAATTCCATATTATTTTCCTGAAATGAGTGAGCCACTGGAGAATGAGAGAGTTAATACTGTCACAATTAACCCTTTCATGGTGAGAACAACTCTCATACTCTATTCCAGCTAATGCCAGATTATTTTACTCAGCTGAAAGTGAGTCACAGGAGCCTGAGAATTAACTTCAGTGTAAACTTCTGATAACCAAGTATGAGAAGGCTGTGAAGTAATTATTCACATTTGATTTCTCAGTGTCTTACCTGCCCTGTAACACAACCCAACACGTCTCTTACAATTCGTGCGATGATAATGAAGTATCAGTATTGTTCCACAGAAACTTTCTTGATATACATTTGGTCAATTACTCAAATGGAATGTTTATATAGTACTGTACAAGTTCAGTACAGATTTCCATATAATAGTTAACACAAAACTCACAAATCCAAGTTATAGCTTTTCACAGAAAGGATATTCTGATGTGAGCAACAGATACCCCTACTATGTACAAGTTTATATTACAGCATACTCAAAGAAGGGATAAAATGGACTAGCCTTCTTATTTATAAATTATTGCTGAACAGTTGGTGTGGTGACATACTTTGACTAACATCAAAATAATTATATATACATATATATTAAGCCTCACCGAAAACTTTAGTGTAATATTGCAATAATCAATATACATCATGGTGTACCTTTGAGCAAGCCCCAGAATTCAACAGTGCTCACAACCATGTGACAGAAGTGGTCTTTCCACCATTATGTCTGTCAGTAACTTCACCCAAACAGCACAAACAACACTCACTTTATAGCAAATACAGCTGTTCAATATGTTCACCAGTCCTTACTGTAAGTTCCATAACTGCATGGATAAGAAACTAACACTTAGTGCAGCTATCATTATTAACCTGTTAGGCCCAGGAATGTCTTTCTCATTTCATATGACAATTTTATTCAGCTTAGGATAGATTCTTCAACAGGAAGGATCACATACAGCATTAACCCTCTCAGGTTCTCATACATGTTACTAAAGTATTATCAATTTCTCTTCACATAGTTTTTCATCATATATATTACTCATGTATGATCAATTTCTCTTGATGGGGTTTTTCATATGCATTAAATAAAGTATATGATCTTCCATAGCAAGTATGAACTTACTTCATACTTTATCATCAATAACAATGAATAAAATATCAAATACATTCACACTCTATGTATTCTTACACCTGGCAGTGCAGCACAATAGCAGTCTGTGGAAAGGGGGATGGTTAGAACCAAGTCAAGAGGATGGAGGGGATGGGTGGGAGGGTACCAAACATATTCTGAGTAATGAAAGCTTAACTACCTGGCATCTTAATAACTGCCTGGCCTTGAACCCTAAGAGGGTTCATAAATCCCTTCAATATGAGGAGCCTTTCCTAAAAATAAAATTGTCTGGTTAGAACAAGAATAATCTAAAAAGGACGTCACCCGGATGGAAGGGGTTAAATATGGTGTGAAAGTGGCTGGCAGGTGTACTGCACACAATCACAACACAACTCTTGTTCCCTAATATCACACACTGTACTTCATTACTTCCAACATACTCATATTAATAATCTGCTTTCCCTGTGAAATATGTATGTCATGACCAGATGTACAGTATTGTGATTTGCATGATACACCTCTAAAGATTACTTGAGGAAAGCTGTGTACAGTTCAAACTCTTGCATATAGTCATACACATGATATACTCTGTAATGTAAACCCTCTTTATAATGACCTCAATTTACCAAGGTTCAGCTTTACGGGACCCTTTTAAGTCAACCAAACAATTTCATGCATAAAAAAAGGTTTTGTGCACATGGCTGACTGACTGACCAACTGACCATGTGATGGTTTGGCACACTGTGAAATGTGCACATAGCAAATAATAACATATGTGAATGCTTACAGTACTGTAAAGTAAATAACAAACTAAGATAAGTGGGCTATGTAGCCAACCCGGGTTTGTAAATTATGACTACTGAAAAAAGACAATGTAACTTTCAAATTTAATGTCCCATGATCCACTGTTCCCTCCAGTTCATTATAAAGTGGGTTTACTGTAATGTAATAACCTCTTTTCACTTTATATACAGAATTCCTCTATTATTAAGATGCAGATTTTTGCAAAGTTTTCTTAATTAACAATACACAAACTTTAAAGAAAGTTCAAACACTGTCTGGCTGTACTGGGGAAAAACTGGGACTACCAATGCTGAGGCACTTGTATAACCAAGTGACTTACTATACATGGAGTAATTTTCTAATAGTCACAATATGCCTGACTAAAAGAAAGGGGACACTTAACATAAAGCACCATTACAATGGACAACCTTAAATTATCCTCCTAAGAATACAATCTCTTACATGTTATGATGTCCTGTCAATGTACTATATTCTTAGACCATCTAATCACAGCCACATTTTGATAACTTAATACTATAGCAGTAAGTGTCTACGTGTGTAAGAAAGTCAGAGAAAGGCACTAACAGACCAAACCGTCACCAGTGGAATACATTTGTGTACCTGACATCATCTTAAAAGCAGTACCTGTTAACTCAAAACTCCCTACCACTGCATCATCCACATCTAATTAAGGAACACAACACATACACATACTGTG
>JAGKTI010019857.1:0-16712 GCA_018397915.1 Birgus latro | reverse complement strand
TCGCTAACTAGGAGGTGAGAGGAAAAACACTCCAAGCTGCAGGAATCAGGGTTGAAATCTTGTCGGGTAAGGAAGCTTCCAATCACTTTTTTGTTAACGTATTTTTCTGGTATATTACTTTGTTCCTGTTATTGTTTGGGTGAGTGAAGTGAGATGCTTATTGTGTATGTGTAGTAGAGTGATTGATGGTTAGTACCTGGGTATGGGGTTTTGTGTATATAGTACAGTACGTGGTAGAGTATAGCAACTTACACCTTGTGTGTTGTATACAGTGTAGTCTTATGGTACATTGCCCTGAAGATGGTAATGAATAGTACAAAACTGTCTGTCTGTATATGGCCAGATGCCTTAATCCTGTAAGGGGTGGCCACAAACAAATGTCCTCCATGTCACCCTGTCCCCTACCATTTTACTGCCCTGCTTCCAGCTCTCACCTCCCTCACTCATATACTTCTCCACTCCATCCTTCCATCTCATCCTGAGCCTTCCACTCCCTCTTCCCCCCTCCACCACACTCACATACAATCTCCTCGTTAGTCTCTTGCTCTCCATCCTCTCCACGTGGCCAAATCACCTCAGCTTATTGCTCGAAATGTTTTTTGTCACATCCACAACCACACCACAACGCTCCTTCACTTACTCATTTGTCAGTCTGTCTCTCCATGTAACTCCACATGCCCCTTTCAGATAGCTCATTTCCACTGCTCTTTGTCGTGGCATGTATCCTTGCAACAAGGTCCAAGCTTCACTTCCATACATTAGAGTTGGTATCGTCGTGACATGTGTCCTTCCAACAAGGTCCAAGCTTCACTTCCATACATTAGAGTTGGTATCACAATACTGTCATGCAGCGACCCTGTTACTGCCATGCTCACTCCCCTATTTCTTTTCACTGCTTTTAGAGAACCAGCAACCTTTCTTCCTTGTTGTACCCTGTCAGGCTCTTCACCTTCTATACTTCCATCCTTACTCATCACACAAGTACTTAAATGTACTCGCATTTTCCTTTTAATCATTGTCCAACCTCACTGTACTTCCAGTGACTTCATTTCTCTTGAAGACCATAACGGTACTCTTGCCTACATTCATCTTTAAATTCCATTTCTTACACACTCCTCCAGACACATTCACCAACCCTTGCAGTTCCCATTCACTTAATACAGTGTTATCTACAAACAACAGTACGGGGAGTTTCCAAACGCTGCCGTTTCTCAATAGCGCCAGTCCACCATCTACTGCCCTGCCTTTTATCTCTTTTATAACCCCATCCATATACAGATATCGTTTCCAAAGAAAATATTGTATTTCTAAAATGCACACAGCTCTTACACCACCAACTTAAGACAAGTCTGATTTTGCCACTATTGTATTTTACAATAAATTGGCCTAAATGTTTTGAAACGTACCAGCTTAAATCACTTTGCTCAGTGGCAAAAATAAGGAAATACTACAGCTGTGCATCCTCCCATATGATTAATAGGCCCACCATACTTATTATTTATTAACTAGCCTCAGGTTCACTGGAAACAACCCAGTTATCTGTAGACTTTAGTTACCCATCTTCTGCAGGTCACACCCAGCTTTTAGGGGGTACCAGAATCTATGAGGAACATTGTGTAACCAGGCACAGAACCATCTAAGTTATATTGTTGCCGCCACGTGAAGATGTCCCTCTCCAGCACTTGGAGAAATGGAAAGGTTAGATATAACCCCTTTTTACTCAGTTGTTGCTATTTTACACTCATTTTAACCATACTTCATATAACTCGGTAGCAAAGTAAATCAATTGCATGGCTTTACATCCATTCCATGTAGCGTCATATTCTATTGTTGATCCTTTGCTGCGACTCTGTATCCAACCCCTCCTGAACGCTGAGCAGAATCGTATGGTGATAGCTTGAATAATGTAAGCAGAAGTGCTGTGATTTTTTCTTATTTACTAAATGTATTTATATTTCTATAACGGAATATAAGTCGGGCGGTGATAACTGTGATAATTTTCATGTTGGTTGTGATGGTCTATCTGTTTTATTGCCAGACGCCTTAATTCTGTAAGGGGTGGCCACAAACAAATCACCTCTATGTCGCCCTGTCCCCCGCCATTTCATTGCCCTGCTCCCAGCTCACACCCCTCTCCCCCATATACCTCTCCACTCCATCCTTCCATCTCATCCTTGGCCTCCCTCTCCCCCCTCGACCTCACTCACATACTCTCTTTGTCAGTCTCTCACTCTCCATCCTCTCCTCATGGCCAAACCACCTCATATGTGTTTCTCCTGACGCTTCCTATCACATCCACACCACAACGCTCCTTCACTTCCTCATTTGTCAGTCTGTCTCTCCATTTGAATCCACATGCTCCTCTCAAATAACTTATTTTCGCTGGTCTCACTCTTGACTTCTGTCCCTCCAACAAGGTCCTTTCTGGTCGTTCTATAGCCGCTGTTGTAGATGGCCATCGTTCTTCTAGATCTATCAACAGTGGTGTTTCTCAAGCCTTTTTCCTATCACCAACTCTCTTTTTATTCATCAATGACCTTCTGTGTTGTACATCTAACCCCATCCACTCTTGTGCTGATGATTTCAACCTTCACCTTTCCACTCTGTTCCCGCAACGTCCATCTTAGCTGTTATTTCAACATGCAAAGGATGAGGCTATGGCGCACCTAATGTCTAACTTGGCTCGTATCTCTGGCGGGGGTAAAAATAATCTTGTTTTTAATGCATCAAAGACTCAGTTCTTACACCTATCAACCCGACAAAATCTTCCACAGGAGTACCCACTAATGTTTAATAATGTCCAGCTCGGTCCTGCATCATCCTTGAACGTGCTTGGGGTTTCATTCACTCAGGATTTATCTTGGAAAGAACATATTACATCTGTTGTGAAATCTGCTTCCAAGAGATTAGGTGTCCTAAGCCGACTCCGAACCTTCTTTACCCCTGCACAGTTGTTGACTTTATGCACGGGTTTTATTCGCCCCTGTTTAGAGTACAACTCATGTGTGGTGAGGCTCCCCACATACAGCTCTTCTCAATACGGTGGAGTCAAAAGTCTCGTTAACTCTCCTCCTCTTACTGGCTCCCTTCAACCTTTGTCTCTTCGCCGCACTGTTGCATCTTTTTCTCTTTTCTATCGCTATTTCAATGGCCACTGTTCCTCTGAACTGTTTGCTTGCATCCCTCCACGTCTACGACGGGCAGCTGAGGATTAAATGATGATTGATCTTAGCAACAAACTCTCATCCCTTTTCTGTCCAACTCTCTAATGCAAGAGTTAACCGTTACTCCCAGTCCTTCATATATGCAACTGGTCAACTCTGGAACTGTCTTCCTCCTCCTATATTGCCTACTTCCTACGATCTCCAGTCTTTCAAACGCAGTGTGTCCAGGCATCTCGAAATGAACGGATCGTGAATGTGGCTCTCTTTTGTATTGTCTTTGCTTTTTCTTGAAAGGAACAGACCCGTGGTCTTTGGTTCCTTCTTCCTTGCACGGGGGGGGGGGAGTATTAAGGAGTAATATGCAAAATAAATGGCATAGGAAGAGATGCTGTGGTCAGAGTTTGTCACGCTCGTATAATAAGCCGATGTTCTGTTTACTTATTTGGTATTTATTGTTCACATAATGCTGCTCTGGGAAGTACGAGGTCAGAACTGAGTAGTCTAGCCTCAGACTCCTACGTTCCTGATGATGCAGCTGAGGATTAAATGATTATTGGTATTAGTCAAGTTGAGGTCGCACTCCTCAGCATAATCAGTTTGTTTTTACCTGACGGAACTGGATTACTTATAACTAGAATACTCATTATTTCATTGAATTTGACGAACCTTAGTTAAGAGGCAGGAATGAGTCTCCCTGGTTACTAGTCAAATCAGCCCTTCAACTACACATGGCCATCATCTGAGCTAAAATGCGGTTACGAATCTGTCAGGTAAAAGTAAACTTCCTGCAATTTAGGGGCTCTCGTTGGCTGATACAGGATTGTGATTAAAAAAAAAAAAAAGGGGGTTTGGATAATGCGAAGAAAATATTTGTATCTTCGTTCTTCATGTCTATACATCATCGTGATGCTATTAATTGATATCTAATAATTTGCTATAAGGGAAAGTATCCTGAAATGAGCGTACGGCATTTTTTAGGCAAATACTTCGGCTGTTGGATGATGTAGGGAAGAAATCACGTCTATCATCGTTATTTTTAGTTATGGCTTACTGTGGTGGTGCTGCTCTATGATTAATAAGTATTTATCTTAAAGTATCATGTAGAAAAGTAGTAAAATGAGATTAAAGTGTTCATTTAGCAAATTATATCATTGGTGTGGTTGTTGGATAGTTCAGGGAGGAAAAAACTGTTATATATCATCTTATCCATATCTGTAGGACATTTTGGTGCTGTTAAGTGACCAGTAATTATTGAACTGAAAATTAGGATGAAAAAAAAAGTACCATAAAGCAAGAATAATAATGTGCTGCACATTTTAATCACACGTCTGGCAGTGGGATGGTGCTGGGTTGGCCTCTGCGCATTGCGCAGCGCAGCGCTGCGCCAGCTGCAAGCCAGCAACCTTAGTCCCTCGGCAACTCTAAGCGAGGTGGAACTTGCTGTTGGAACTCGCTTTCCCAGGTAATTATGTATACTTTTCTGTATTGTGTTCTTGGGTATAGTAAATAATGGAACTTTTTATTGATACGGAAGCTAGAATGCAGTATTTTTAACAGGCGAAAAATCCATGCAACAACCTTGTATCCCTAACCCTATTTCAGCTGATCGCCAAGTGTTGACGGATTGGGAGGGTAATTTTAACCAAAGAGATTCGTTCCATACTCACGGCCAAGGCTCTTCATAATGATATAATTCATTTTCAGTTTATGGCGAAACATAGATTGGGAAGGTAATTATGACTTGTAACCAAGGAGACATTCTTTGCTCATGACCAAAGCCTTGTAAAGATCCTTGCCCCGTTTTCAGTTAATTGATGGCCAAGTGTAGTCAGATTGGGTGGGCAGTTTTGACTCAACCAAGGAAACATTCACAATAACTTTTCTCAGACATTTATTCTTTTGTAAATTACTTCACATAGCTCATTGACAAAATCGGGAATGGCACTACATTCATCCCGTAGCATTTGGTCGTGATTAGCCTCATAATCTAGCATTAATCTGATAGTTTAGCACTCAGGATGGAGAGACTGCAGTTTGTCTGAGTAAAAGCAGTCTAATAACCAGGGACTCCCAGCACTTCATGACTAGCCTCAGATTTTGAAAGTTGTAAATCAGGACAGTAACCAAGGAGACTTATTTCTAACTCATAACTATGGGTTATAAAATGCAATCACATTTGTTTGTGGGGGTGACCAATTCAGAGAAACCAGTTGTATGAGGTCTGAAAATAGCAGCATCTAATTTTGAATACAAAGGTGTAAAAAAAGTATAAGAATATATATAGGTAGTAGTGTTTATAATTGTGTACCCTAAATAATTTGTACTAAATTTCTACAATCATTGCAGTGGTGCTCCTGTGGTGGCCTTGGGTTTGTGTGGGTGTGAACGAAGTTTCAGAGATAGGGCAGCCTGATAACGGGTCAAGAGGAGCGATGGCCGACTGCCTAGAGAACTCTTAAGTAGCAGAGGGACTCTGAGTGTGTGGAAGGGAATGGTAGAAGTATGTTCAGATAAGTATAGTAATGTCTGTGTACAGTGTCTCTTGTTTGATTTGCTCATGTCTTTCAATGCCTGTCTCTCTCCTGTCAGTTTCTCTTATGTCTTTGGTAGGGTAGTCAGGTAATTGACGAAGGATGCTCATTCCTACGTTATAACCAGGGATGAGATGGAGGTATGGAGTGGCAAGAGATGGAATAAGGGGGTGTGACATGGTGGGATGGAGTGGAGATGAGAGAGGAGGGGATGCGAGTTGGAGGGGGGCAGCCAATAGCAGAGGACTAGGCAGTGTAGAGGCAGTTTTTGTAATCATCCCCTATGGAATTCAGGTGACTGGTGATAAATTAGATTGCTAGATAATTGAAGTTAAGCAACCACACAGTACCGAGTGTTCTGTTGTGGAAATGCTTATAATAACCAATGAGACTTATTCCTACCTCCATAATTGTAGTTAAATAAATTTTGTTTAGTCACTTAGGTCTTAAAGTTGAAAATGGGCTAGTTTCATCAGGTGAAGGAGAATGCAGTGTAGCTAAGTGGTTAGATAGTTTTTCTCAGATAATATGAAATGAGATAGAGATACAGCTTTTTCACCTTAAATTGGTTTAGATTTTTGTTCTTTTGGAGTAATAGAGCTAAATGCCAGAAGCAGTACCATACCTAGCTTATACACCTTTGCCACAGCACTTCTTTGAAGAGCGTGATTGTTATTCTCATCATTTAGATACAGTACTTATATTAGACCAGGGTAACAGAATATACAGTAAACCATGCAAGAAACTTTTGAGGACTGTTGATTGAAACCTTGAGACCAAGTTTTATCCTGTGGACGAAAGAGTAAAGGTATATCTATGTAGGTGCAGTCATAGAGATTTACTGTGGTCGATTTCACAGGGCATGTGGAGAGACTGGAGGATGACAACTGGGTGCGGAGGGTGAGAGGTGTGAATGTTTAGGGTAGAGTTGAGAGGAAGGGATAAATTGAGATGGTTTGGGAAGGTGGAGAGGATGGAGGATAATGGTGCAGAGGGTGAGGTGTGAATGTTGAGGGTAGAGTTGAGAGGAAGGGGTAAATTGATATGGTTTGGGAATGTAGAGAGGAAGGGGATGACAGTTGGTTGTGGAGGATGAGAGGTGTGAACATTGAGGGTAAATTTGAGAAGCAGACTAAAAGATCGGGTATGAAAGTGTGACTTCAGGGAAAAGGGGCTGAATAGAGAAGCTGCTAGAGATCAAGCAGCAAGGAGAACTGCCATATGGTGATCATTGATGTACGCAAGCATGTTCAAGTTTTTATGAATGAAGGGAATGTTGATTAGTTTTCTTTTTCTGAGCCCGTAGGTGGATGACCTTCCTCTATAGTTTCTTTCCTTGTCCATGATTTCTGCATCCTACCTTACATCATTAGGTGGAAAAGATCGAAGTGAAGGAAATAAGATTGTTCCAAGATAGTTTACTGTTCACATTAGCTTGACTTGGAAAGTAGCATTATACTGTGTAGGAATAAATGCATTGGTTACTATTTGGGTGTTAACATACAGAAAACTTGATTACAAGAGCCCTTTACTCAGTTGTGGGTTAATGCCTACCTGCTCGTGAATTGGGGAGACTACAGGCTGAAATTACCCTTTTGCAGTCCACCAGCCTCCTTTTGAGGGATAGGAGCTGAATGATACCCCTTGAGATAGGTGGGTTTCAGTTATGTCCTTCAGCATAAAATTTTATTAGTGTTGAGGTGTAACTGTCATTGTAGTTAAAGGGTTAATGAATTATAAAGCATATTTGTACTTCAGGGCAGTTGGAGGGCAGCTTGGTAGCAGAGGCCACCCCTGCAATTGGTACCACCCCCACCACCACTTTTGATGTAGCGGAGGAACTCTGCTGGATACTAAAAAGTTGAGTACCTTTAAAAATGTTATAAGCATTTAGATGCCAATCGGTAGAATTAACTATTGATGGGCCTAGTGGAGTGTACTTTACTTCAGCTTTAGTTTTCTTTAAATCTTACCATGGTACAATAGTTTTTTTTTTTTTTTTAATGCAAGGAAGAAGGAACCAAAGGCCATGGGCCCACAAACTGTTCCTTCCAAGAGAAAAAAAAAATGCAAAAGAGCCAAATTCAAGATCTGTTCATTTTGAGATGCCTTGACACAATACATTTGAAAGACTGATCATAGGAAGTAGGAAATACAGACAGGGGAAGACCGTTCCAGAGTTGACCAGTTACATAAATGAAGGACTGTGAGTGATGATTAACTCTTGTATTAGAGGGTTGGACAGAAAAGGGATGAGAGGTTGTTGCTAGACGGGTGCTACATGCCAGTCGTAGGGGTGGAGGGAACAGTGGCCATTGAAGTAGTGATAGAAAAGAGGTAAAGATACAACAGTTCGGTGAAGTTGGTTACAAAATCATATAGTTAAATAGCTTAGGAAGATAAATTTGCAAGAGTACATTATTGCTTAAATTGGTTATAAACTCAAACTTGCTAAATGGAAACACACACAGTTGGTGTGTAGCAGTTAAGTAAGGCTAGCAACCGTATCTTTGGGCATTTTAACCTCTTCCTCATTATGCAGGTTTCATTCCTCATTTTGTTGGATTCCTTTTCCATGTAGTTTTAAAAAGCTTTGGAGACTTGGAACAGTCTTAAGATATAGCTATTAATACCCCATCAGTAAGAGTATCCCCAGTGCTGGATACAGCAATCAGCAGTGTTGACCGTAAAACCTTTTCTTTTATGCAAATGTATACTTTTGTAATTTCCATTGGTACTTTTATATTATTTTCAGATTATATTCATTGTACACATTTTGAATTGGGAAATATTGCCTTCATTAACACCTAACACCTTTTCCTAAGTAACTTATTAGCCAATTCTTATTATGCCTTACTGTTAGAAATTCATCAGATATCAGAGCCTTAGGTTCTTCCTAAGTTGTAAAATTCCTGGTGGTAGCAAGAATACCAAATAAAAATCACTAATGAAGATATGCACGGGGAGCTTCCACAAGAATACAAGCCCTTCAGAGCCAAAGGTCCTCACCTAGTTGTAAATTTGCCTGGTAGTTGCGAGAATAAAAAAAAAAACAAGGAAAAGGTGCTAGGGGAATTAAGGAATTAGAATGCCACGTTTTGATTTTATCCCTGCAACTGTTTCTTCTTCTGCCTGTGCCTGTTTCTCCTTCTGCCTGTGACCGTTTCTCCTTCTTCTGCCTGTGACTGTTTCTTCTTCTGCCTGTGACTGTTACATTGTCTGCCAGTGACTGTTACATCTTCTGCCTGTGGCTGTTACTTCTTATGCCTGTGACTATTTCTTCTGCCTGTGCCTCTGTATCCATCTGCCTGTGACTCTTTATCCATCTGCTTGTGGCTGTTTATCCTCCTGCCTGTGATTGTTTCTCTTTCTGCCTGTGTTTCCTTCTGCCTCTGACTGTTTCCACTTATACCGTTTTCTTTTACCAGTGAGTGTAAATAATGGTTTCCTTCTGCCAGTGACTGTGAACAAGTTTCTACCAGTAACTTCCTCTGTGAAGAGAGGGAGTTAATACTTCCCCAGTATACCTGCTTGTTGTAAGAGGTCACTAAGAGGGAAGTTTTTCTCTAATCTTTCTCTCCTTACTGTTCCCTTCTCTACTTTCCCACATCTTCTAATTTCCATATTTCTTCTAGCCTTTATTTTCCCTCTACTTCTATCAGGTTAGACATCTGGTTTTGACATGGGTAGATTAACTATCTCTCATTGACAATGACCCATCCTCCCTGTGCTTTAACTCCAAACCATTTCATCACCAAGTGTCTTCCTCTCCAAAGTCACTTCCATGCCAGTCTTAGTTCCGTGTAGCCAGTTTGACTTGGTGCTAGTTCTTTATTCCTTCCATCCTACACCAGTGACAGTCTCTGTGTCCAGGCATCTTTGAGTGAATGGATCTTTACCTTGTTCACTTTTTGTTTGGAAAGATTTTTAAAAAACTGTTCTTGCTTTCCTATGTAATCCAGGTTTTGAAAAGCTGTCTCTAGGATTACTTTAGTAGATATAGAGTATGGTAGCAGAGTATGGTGGAGTATCCTTAGGTGCATTATCATTGTTTACAGTGTTTGCTTTCCTTAAAAATTTGGCCATCATCATCAACTCTCATCAAACAACTAACTCAAAGACAAACGACCATCCCTTATGGGATTATGGTGTCTGGCTTTAGATAAATAGATTGTCCTCGTCATCATTGTTTAATGGGTTAAGGTACGTCCATTGGCTAATGGTTGGAATTTGAATGTAATTGCTACCATATATTACGGTATTTACAATAGGTGCCTGGTGGTCTAGTGGTATTAAGGTAGTCCTAGATGTGCTTTGGAATAAGATGTTTTCACTTGCGGCGAAGCCAGCAGGTCTCAGGTGTGTGTGTGTGTGTTTTTAATAATCCAGGGAGTTTAAGTATCTGGCCCTGGAGAACTCAGTGATTTTTCTGTGAAATAAACATTGAAATTTTGTTGATTTAACATGACAGCTGTTGCCTCAACTGACGCATCAGCTGACTATTAGGCGATTTTCAATTTCTGCAAGGAGGAGGCATTTTAGCAACATAAGTACATAGTTGCTCAGTTTGAAAAATTTAAGTTTAGTCATGTCAGCTGTTACATCAGTTGAATATTTAGAAGTTTTGAATTTTGGCCATAAGGAGGCATTTTAATCAAACAGTTTCACATTCTGTGAGTTTCAAAGAGAAACTTAATAATTGTCTGCAGTAGTTTTGCTGCAGGTCTGTGAAAATAGTCACTTCTTGCCTAGGTATGGAATTTAAACTTCTGATTTAGCTAATCCAGTTGGCAGGTGTATGAATGTTCTGTTTGCTAGTGTGTGTTTAGATTAGGTTGTGTTTAGGTACCTGGTGGTTTTAGTGGGTTCAGGTGTCAGGTGATGTAGAGGGTGTGGGTGGTGCCTGGTGGTTAAGTGGTTTTGGATTGTGGATCTACTTTTTGGGTGCCTTAGCAGTCACACTTTAGTGTTCCAGTTTTGGGAGTGGTCCAGTTCTGTCAGATGAAAATAACCAGCTAATGTCTTTCTATATTTGCAGGAGGCAAGTTTACATGTAACAAAATGATTGAAGATGGTATCAAGACCACGATCAAGCCAGCTGTGCAAAGGTGTGTCAAGAAGATTGGTTGAAATTGCATCTCTCTCTCTTTACTTTAACTTGGCCTAAAAATACCTTGCTAGTCATGAAGTGCTGTGGAAAAGGTTTAACTTAGGTGTAAAATTATACTTGAATCTTAAAGTGTTAAAATATGAAGAAGTGCTTTGGGAAGGGTTTAACTGTGGTCTGAAATTACCATCGTTGAATTTTGTGTTTAGCTATATTAGAGTAAAATTAGTGATGCTAGTCAGAAAGAAGTGCTGTGGGAAGGATGTAGAGTCATTGCTGTATTTTTTTTTTTTTTGGTACTGAACTAAGTAAGCTGCTAAGAGATAAATCTTGGCCAAGTTAAAGTGAAAGAACTGTAGTTGTGTATACAGAGAGTCCTTGTTTTTGCTAGTCACAGAAAAGTACTGTGGAAAGTATGTGAAAGAACTATATTTGTATGTAAAGAAAGTGCTTTTAAACATTTTTTATTCCAAGTAGTTTACTCATTTTTTCCATAGGCTTATCTGAGCATTAACATGGTGGTCTGCAAGCTGAATTTGCCCTTCGCTTGCAGGCTGTTATTCTTTGGGAGGATGAGGTATGTGGCTAGTAACCATGGAGATCCCTGTAGTCCACCATTATCGTTAGGGAGGATAGGGGGAGAACTGTGGGATGTTTTGTTTAATGGGATTGTGAATTGAGGGGCTAGTTGTTGATCAGCCCCAGTCTCTCTGGTCAAGCAGACCCATCAACCACAGGCAAGTGAGTCCCTTCCAGGGTCACCCCATGCAGTGAACCAATGTTCCCTTGCAGTTAACAGTGCCCTGAAACAGAAAGGTGTGGGGTATAGTGTGGAGGTTTGATTCCTGGATGGGCACCACAGTAGGCTCCACATCACCCCATAATCTGGTTATATGGTTACCACCCAATGTTGTAAATGGTTTCCCGGGACTAGTAACCAAGGAGATTAGTGAAAACAAGTTTTCTGTGCCTATAATATATACCACATAGATATGAGTAATAACTGTGGGTCCTACCTTCTCATGAAGTTAAACCTTCTCCATTGCATATAAAATCTTCATTACAGCATATTTTCGAATCTGACAGATCCCTATACCCATCTCGGTTGATGGCAGAGTGTAGTCAGATTGCAGGGTTTATACAACAAGTAAACAGAGGTGATGAAATCTAGGGCTGGTGGCAGAACTGTCAGAGAAGAGGGAGTGTGGGCCATTTTTGGTTTGTCACAAGGGTGTGGGAAATAACTCCTTGTTCAGTGTTTTTGATAAGTGGGTGCATAAGACATGTAGTGGTACTAGAGGTAGACTGTGAAAAATGCTGATTTTGGTGTGGGGGGGGAGAGCGTGCAGAAATTGTCAGGCATGTAAGAATTGATCTTGCTGGGGACTCTTGAGTGTTTGGGAGTTTTGTCATTTAGGGGACATGCTATATGGTGGAAGTGGGGCTGGAGCTAGGTCTGTGGTTAGGGTAAGGAGTGATTGGAGGAAGTTCAGGGAGCTGTTGCCTCTCCTGACATTGAGAGGGCTTTCCCACATTGGTAGCCTAAGTGCTAAAGGATCTTTGAATTTGCTGTGTTAGGAGTGCAATGCTGTATGGTGGTGAGACCTGGGCAGTGAAGGAAGAGGGTATTCATAGGCTTAAACGTACAGAAATGATTAGATTTGTGTGTAGTGCATCCTGGAATGATAGGGCTGGGGTGGGAGGGGGTTTACGATTGTGATTGGAGAGTTGAGAGGAAGGATGGGACTTTACTATACTTGTTGTTGTGGTGAGAAGGAGTAGATTGAGATGGTTTGGACAAGTGGAGGTGATAGAAACTGTGTGTGGAGGAGGAAAGGTGTGATTGTTTAGGGTAGAGTTGGGGGGGGGGAGATAAAGTTGTAGAGCAAGACCTCAGGGATAAGAGACTGAACAAGGAAAACTGCCAGAGATAAAGTAACATGGAGAATTGCAACTGGGTGCCCAAGCATGTTGGAGTCTTTGTAAACGATATGAAACAAAAAGTAACCAAGGAGACTAATTCATACCTCATAACAAAGGATCATCAAACAGTGCAACCCCTCTACCCCTCCTCACTTTTTTTTTCAAGTTGAAAAGTGTTCCTATAAAGCTTAGTCAGGGTACAAAATTTTCATTACCAGTTATATTAGATGAAATACTGTTAGTTTAGGCCATACCCGTGGCTAAACGAGGACATCTGTATATGCACTGTATATGTGGATGTGGGAGCATCTTGTGGCCAGTCAGTCAGACATTTTGATTTTTCAGCATTTTTTCACTCGTGTAGATTTTAATATATTGTGGCCCTCATGACCCCACATACATTACTTATATATTTATATGTGCTGACTATAAATTTATTTTCTTTATTCCAATAAATGATTCTTTAATATAAATGTTTTAATATTCTATCTATTGGAGTACATTTTTTTTTTCTAAAACAGGTTGATTTTTACAAGGCGGTCATAGAATTTCCGATATTTTGGAGGTAGTAAAATTAATTGTGCTTTTTAAAATTTAATGTCATTTGCCAGTGAGTTAAGTATTGTTTCAAGTCTTAATCAAAATACTAGACACAACCAAAGAACTGCAAAAAAAAAAAAGTAAATATCCATGCTCCTGGTGCAGGAAGAAAAAATTGAAACATACCGACATTTTGCTTTAGTGGCACACAGTGATGCAGAGTGCCATTTTTTATTCCATCTGACAACAATTGTTGCATGTTTAACTCATTTTTATTGCTACGTCAATGATCACTGCTCCTCTGAAATGTCTGCTTGCATCCCTCACCATTCTGGCTGGTGCTTAGCTAAACCCTTTTAGCAGCAAAGTCTTGTTCCTTAACTGTCAGACTCTAATGCAGGAGTTAACCATTACTCTCAGTTATTCATGTATGCAACAGGTCAATTCTGGGACTGCCTTCCTCTTCACTTCCTAGTGCTTATGACCATCCAGTCTTTTAAATGTTGTGTCCAGGCATCTTAGAATTAACGGATCTTGAATTTGGTTCTTATTTGTTGGAACAGTCTTTCAGGCTTTCTAGCATTTGGTTCTTTGTTCCTTGCATAAGATCTTTATTTAAATTGTTGTGGGAAGAACATTGCCTAAAAATTATATGCTCTAGTGTTCATCTGTTGTTTGACTTAAAGACCAGTTGCCTGGGTATGAAATGGCTGGGTAGGCCAGGAACAACATACTGATGTTATATATACTTTACTAGTTGCCTACTTGCACCATACCATGATGATAAATTAAAACTTGCCTGTTTCAGTTAAGATGCATGTCTGTTTATTATATAATCAGGAAATTAATAAGGGGTGTAAACTGTAGGAGGTTTTTCATAAGAGCAATGGGTAATATTTTCTTTTTAAGGGAGCAAAGTCTTATAGGCGATAAATGTTACTTCATAACTTGTAAAATATATAACATGTGGCCTTATTTATTATGGTTGGAGTGAAGTTTTTTTTTTTTTAAGGAAGACCTGTTTTTGCTAGATATGTTATGGCTGCATTCCACATCTTAGTTTAGTCAGAGGTAGGTAATTCTGTTGTCTTTTGCTCCAAAAATTAGAAATGGGAGACCAAGGATATAGAGATCCTGGAGTGGAGATGATGGAGAGAGAGAATTAACTAGGAGTGTGTGTGTGAATGAGGTATAGGGGGAGACCGAGGATGAGATGGAGGGATATTGTAGAGGTATAGGAAAGAGGATGGTGTAAGTTTGGGGGGATGGAGAGAGAGAGACTAGCTAGGAGTGTGTGAGTGAAGTGGTCAGGGAAGAGGCAGGGGGAGACTGAGGGGTAGAGTGGAGAGAGAGAGAGAGAGATATGAGAGGGGGGTTGTAATTTGCGGGAATGGAGAGTAGGAGATTGAGTTTGTGATTGAGGTGGAGGGGGGGGGGGAACCAGGGATGAGGTGGAGGGATGTAGGGGAGGTATATTAGAAATGGGGGATGTAGGTTGGAGGGAGGGTAGCAAAATGGCAAGGGACAGGGAGGCAATTTGTAACCCTAGAGGATTAGTGAATCTGGCTATAGATATAGACAGCTTGTCCATACCTTAACATTTTCGGTTATAGTAATATGGCCTTGAATTACATATTTTTAAAGATTTGTTTCCTAAGATAATACTCGGAACACAGACCTTGGCCGTAAATTTTTACCTTTCCAGCCTGAATTATGAGTTGTAATAGTCTTAAAACATGATTCTTGTCAGAAACACTTTGAAAAGGATTTTGAGTCAGCATTCTTTCTGCAGTATGCCCCAAGTTGTGACAGCTGGGGAAAAAAAAAAAATGGGCCGTTACAGTGAAGAGTATAAAATTGTTCGGTTCGGTGCAATGTGATTTTGTTGACGGATATTTAACGTGCATCACAGTCAGTGCATGTTAGCACCTATGAACCCCTTCAGGACTGTGATGTCTTTTCCCGGATTATTACTACATCCCATATTAAGGTTTATTCTTGCTGCTGCCACATTTTGTTTAGCTGAGGAAGGAATTCTCGCACCATCCCTGCCCTGCTATCCTGGCTCTGGCCTACCCCTGCATCCTTACTATACCCAGACATGTGCCATGCCCTCCCATGTCCTGCTAGTCTTGTCCTGACCTGGCTGTCCATTATGTCACCCCCTTGCTATACTCAGCCATACTTACCATGCCCTGCCCTTCCCTTTCAGTATTTCACCACCTTAACGTTAACCGTTACAATCATGTGGTGTCAGCAAGCATAAAATGTCCTCGTTCTGAAGAGGTTAATTGTCCCTACTCAGTCCTTTGCTATGCGATTTTGACGTGTGATTTTTGTGTATGGAACAATTTTGTGTTAACATGTATTCATGCAAACACAGGGTGCATGGTTGCACAGTGTGTTTAGTAGTGCATGTTAACAAATCACTTCTCATTCTTTGTTGTTGCCATGTTTATTTAACATGCATTGCAAATGCAGGGTGCACAGTGTGTTTGGCAATGCATGTTAACAAAGCCCTTCTCATCCTTTGTTGATTGCCATGTTTTTTTGTATAGCTCTGCTCGGCTTATAGCTGGGTAGAGCAATACAAGACATGGCACGTACAAAGTGATGAGCAGGGCACGCTCTTGGAAGCATCTTGGGGGCCAGCGCCGAACCTATCTCGATAAATGGGCCAAGAAAATACTGACTGGCAACCCTCACACCTTGGGGTTACCAGTCCTTATTTTTCTGGCCCATTTATCGAGATAGTTTATTTTTTGACCACCACCACCCTTGTGTATAACCTAGTGGAAATAAAACCAATGTCTTATGCTACAGTCTTTATTCTATACCTTCTCTTTACATCACTTATACATATGTGGACTTTGAAAAATATCAGAACAGGAATACAAACAGACATGAATAGTACGAAGGAGAGATCACTTCGTACTATATAGTACGAAGGAGAGATTACTTCGTACTATATAGCATGAAGGAGAGATCACTTCGTACTATATATGGAAAAGCTGATTGTTGATGGACAAAAAAAAAAATTTCATCTTAGATAAATTTTGCACTAGATACATCAGAATGTTGAGAACAATTTGGAATTTTCTCAACTTGAACAATATACAAAAAACTTTTTAGTAAATATCAGCAACTGGACTTATGAAAATGCAAAAGATGAGCATGAACATATATTCAGAAACATACAGTTCTGATTGTGGTTTGACAATTACAAACTAAAAAATGAAAATTATAAATGAACAAATTTATAGAATACAACTACACAATTTACAGATGGGGTAAAGCAAAGGAGGGAAGAAAAGAGCAGAGGAAGAACAGCATGACAGGGCAAGAATAGGAGAGGATACAACAAGGCAATAGTAACAAAACACAGCTGAGATGGCAGGGAAGGACACAGCAAGGTCAGAACATAGCAGAGATGGCAGGACACAGCAA
>JAGKTI010019856.1:6050-16712 GCA_018397915.1 Birgus latro | reverse complement strand
CCATTATAAATCCGGCGGGGAATGGCTGCAAGACTCAATTAAACTAGTGCTTAATAGACCCTGAGACAGACCAAGGTGAATGTGTCCCCAAGTACAAAGTGTGTCATTAGTTAGTCAGAAGATTTCCTTCACCTATAGCGAAGGCCGGGCCATTTATTAGCCCAGTCGGTGGGGATGAGCTGACTGTAATCTGGGGAAGACAAGGTGTAGCAGTGGGGAGGTCGGACACCCCACCTCTACGCTAGGTCTTCCTGCTGGTGTTTTATTTTAACAATAATTATCTGGGGGGAGCGGCATGTCGCACTACGTCGAGGGTGGTTGGCGGTGTAGCGGCAATGAGGCTGGCGGCGGCTTTGCGGAGTGCCTGTAATAAAACATCGTTAGTTTGCGATCGTGGAACGTCAGGGTTAGGGTAGGGGGGGTTTGGTGTGAGACGTGATGTGGCAGGACAACTGAGCAGGTAATGTAGGAGGGGGTAGTAGGTAGTGGCATCGCATTGATCGCATTCAGTGGTTAGGTGGTTGTCAGTGGAGTGGAGGTCAGTGCGACACATGTATCCCAGTCGGAGGCGGCGAATGCGAACTAGTGACTGGTTGTCTTTGCATAGTGTCGGTGGGAGTTGGGCTTATTGTGTTGCCTGGGCATACCATTCAGCAGAGGGGGAGCCTTGCTGCGCCTGTTGTTGCTGGTCTTCTCGATTGCGGGCTGCTGTTCGTTGTTTAATCATTCGTTTGAGCTGAGAGAGGCTGGGGGCGATTTCTGTGTCGGGGAGTGGACGTTTTGTTGCTTGTTTCGCCGCGTTGTCGGCCCTCTCATTGCCTCTGATTCCGACGTGGCTGGGGACCCAATGAATGGTAATGGATCCCCCTGCTTCTTGTATTTGTTGGGAAGTGGTGAGGATGTCGGTGATTAGGTGGCGATTGTCGGTAGGTGAGTGGTGCATGAGGGAGTAGATTGCTGCAGTTGAGTCTGAGTGTATGATGATGGCTGATGATGGATTGGTGCTGAGGGCATCTTTAAGGGCAGCTGCGATGGCAGCTAGCTCAGACTGAAGTGTGGAGGCACCGTCTGTGCCTTAGTCAGATTGGCTATAACTGTCCGGTGAATCTCGCCGTAGGGAATTTCAATGGGCCTGGCAGGGTCGAGGCTGTAATTCTGCATAGGCTGAAGGCTGGAATCGTGTGAAGGCTGGAAGTCCTGTTGAACAGCAGAGGAAGTGGAAGGGGGGGAGGAGAGGGGGGGGAGACATGGAAAGTCTGTCTCCATCTCCTCGGCAGGAAGCGGTCGTGATTTCTTCCCCTTCCTCTTCTTCTTCCTGGGTGCAGGAGGAGACGACGGAGATGCAGGAACCTCCACAGTGGTCTGGAGGTCTGCCGCAGGTGCACCGTCAGGAGTGGCGGCCCGAACGACAGCAGCTGGTGGTGGTGAAGGAGGGGCGACGTCATCCTCGTCCCGAAGGATGGAAGGCTCGGGAGAGGCGGTCCTCCTTGAAGCTGCTGACGGCGGGCGTTGGTCAGTGGTGGGTGTGGCGTCCATTGGCGCGGTAGGCAAGGGCGCGGCGTCCAGGGGCGGAGCAGAAGTAGTGGTGGTGGAGGTACTTGCTCTGTTCAGAGGAGCGTCGAGCTGCAGCCTTCGTCGCGGTGTTGTGCGAGGTTTGGAAGGCCGCAGCGTGGTGGAGGGACGCTCCTGACGAAGGGCAGGCCGCGCATCACGACCGAAGCTCTGAGGGATGACAAGGCGCGGCAGCCCGTTCTTCTCAAAAATCTGGGGGAGAAGAACAAGCAGCGCCTCCTTGTCATCACCACAGAAAGCCTTCGCCGTCGCGATGCACATGGCGACGATCGTGTCCACTCCTCCATAACGTCGGGGATCCTTCGGCCGGCCACCACGAGCCGAGGGGTACCGCCGTGAAGGAGCAACGCCCTTCACAGCAGCACCACCCGGCCCGGTGATGCCCCTAGCCTCGGGACCCTTCGACGTCTGGACGACGTGGAACACGACCGTCTCGCCTTCGGCTAACGAGAGCAAGGGGCACTGTGGAGAGGGAGCAGCGATGCCAGAGCGATGTATGAATACATCGGCGCCGAATGAACCCGTACGCCGCCCCTACGCTGTACCACTTCACAGTGCCCTGAATTAACTGCTCTCCTCCAGCAGGCCCAGTACTGCTGTGGTTTGCCCCCCTCAACGGGTCGTAGGCAGAAGCAGATGAGGCCATGGTGAGAGAGGAGAGATGTTACCGCCACCGCTGCTGGACGAAGTCTCTCCCTCAGTAGAAATCATATTAGAACACCTCGGCCCAAATCTACACCTACAAGATACCCACTCGGCCACAATCTACACCTACAAGATACCCACTCGGCCAAAATCTACACCTACAAGATATCTCAGTCATGATGTTACTGATACTGATTTTTTGGTGTGCTTGCTTGGTGTATGTGTGAAGATTTTGTGTGTGTGTATGTGCTACGCGGTACAGAGGCGACACAGTGTCTGTCAGTGCTTCGTCAATCGTAATCACCGCGAGAGGGCAGCACCTCCTGGGACTTTCCTACACCACCACGTAGCCTTCCTGTGATCGCCGCGAGATGGCAGCACTATACAGAGATACTCTTAAATATTCATCATCATCCTGTGACCGCCGCGAGATGGCAGCACTATACAGAGATACTCTTTAAAAATACGAACGCTGAGGCCTATTGTCTCTTATTCCGGATTAATCTAGAGATTAAATTATAAAGAGGTGTTGCAAAGCCTATACTACTTGGTAGGAGCCTAGAAGTTGCATTCCCTATGTTAATAACACTCGACATCGGTGAACTACCCATCCCTCCGAAGTCCAAGAATTATGTAAACAAAATATGCTACATACAGCAAAATGAAGAAATTTGGCCAATTATTACTATATTCAAACTGCAGATACACAAACCTTCCAATAAATTCTACAACCAATCACCGTCCTCACAGTACCAAGGTTTTATGCCGTAAAAAATGGTTTAAAAATTAATTAGTCTAAAGGCAATTTGTGGGAGAGCTGCTCCAGTAACATATGCAAGTGTTCCACAGTATTTATATTATTTTTTAAACGAGAAAAGCAGTTATGTACTTCTTATAACATATATAACATAGCCAACAGTTAGTGTCCGCAGTAGGTCAAAGGTTTTGTGCAATATCACACCATTATATGTAAAGAAAATTTCCTTAAAAAATTCAACTCTGCTTCAACCACCGATGTTAGCGGGCCGAGAAGTTGCCAGACGTTCCTAGTAATATTATTATATTGGAATAATTTCGGTGCTATTCAAATGTACTTAGAGGAGAGATCATTCTAGCTTTTCTATACCATAATGCTTAATCACACTAGTATGCCTTTTTTTTTTTTGTCTAGAAGTTCAAATATACTAGCTTTTCGTGAATCAAAATGCATGCAAGTATGACCAATGGCATACGAGTTGGCGGAGGTTGCATTCAAAACACACAGCCTTGAAGTTCATTATTTCGACATATTTCTGCTTGATTACTGTACGTTAATGCTTCTCCAGTGTGTAATGATGAGGTAAGAGATATCTAAACGCTTCTGTCATGAGTTAGATGTGAGTTTGAAGTG
Organism: Birgus latro; assembly: GCA_018397915.1. Lineage (NCBI taxonomy): Eukaryota > Metazoa > Arthropoda > Malacostraca > Decapoda > Coenobitidae > Birgus > Birgus latro. Next base: position 13,105 of record JAGKTI010019856.1, on the reverse strand, counting down.
ATTTAGGCTACAAAAAGAGATTGTTCTCATTCATTCATGTCTTCTCACCTTTTGTTTACGTTTTCATTCATAATTTTTTGTTTGAATTTACCCATTAAGGCATTGTCTCCATGTCTCCATGGTTGTTCAGTCTGTATATGGATGGGGTTATAAAAGAGATACAAGGTCAGGCAGTGGATGTTGGAGCGGCCCTAGTGAGAGAGGGCAGTGTGTGGAAACTCCCTGTACTGTTGTTTGCAGATGATACTGTGTTGTTGAGTGAAGACGAAGGGGAGCTGCAAGGCTTGGTAGATGAGTTTGGGAGAGTGTGTAAGAAACGCAATTTGGGAGAGTGTGTAAGAAATGGAATGTAAAGGTGAATGTAGGGAAGAGTAAAGTGATGGTCGAGAGAAGTGAAGTTAGTGAATAATGTACAGTGAGGTTGGATGGGGAGGATTTGGAGAGTGTGAGTTCATTTAAGTATTTGGGTAGTGTGATGAGTAAAGATGGAAGTTTAGAGGGTGAAGTGCTTGAAAGGGTGCAGCAGGGAAGAATGATTGCTGGTTTCTTGAAAGCAGTGATAAGGAACCCCCTCCAGTCCCAATAATCTCTCCAAACTGAATAAAATCCTCTTGTAGATAAAATAAACAATAAATAAGGGATGTCTTTTATAGCTTTTTCTTGGTATCTCCCGACTACATATTCATTTTAATTAAAACCTTATATGTTAGAGGGGTTAATGAAAACTATCTTCAAACCCTCCAGCTGGAAAAATATCTAAATAGTTATACAATAATAAGGAGGTTACTATATTAAATCTAAAATATAAAATACTTTCTCAGGCTGAACTGGTTAACAAGTGCATCTGCAGCTTTCCTATATTAACCTACTGAATCCGATGACCGTTGTTTTGTATTGTATTCTTTACTAATTTCAGACGACTATTCAGTGTACACAAGGCAAGTAGCAGTGTGGGGGTTAGAAGTAAACTCTGCTAACACCTTTGATACACAACTTATACTTTGTCGTGGTCTACTGTAAGATGAAAACACAAAATTGCCAAAAAATGAAATGAATAGATAAATAAATACGTCATCCTACTAGAAATGTTTATCATTTCATTGGTAAAGTATAGCAGAGTAAACGATGCAGCACGACTGATATGTCTGATAAATTGTTTCGGTTGGTACACTGCCTGTCTGGCTTTGCTCTCTCGTATCAGTGCAGCCAGAAGACACTATTTTACGGTTTATTTTTGCCTCCTTCAGTTGACTCTGTTCAACTTGGGAAAAAAAGTTTGTGCTGAAGAGAACACGAAGCTGTATCTAACCCTTCCAATTAAAAAAAAAAAGTTTTCTAGGTTTAATAAAGTCATCTTGGATAGCAAGAATAAATACGTTCTTGGGCTGGTTATCTCCCTATTATCTCTGCATTAACTTTTCCTTAATTTACTTAATCTGTGCCGTAACCCTGTCATATATTTCTGCCTCAACTTACCTTTAAGTCTCATGTAACAGCCTTAATTCATCCCTATCTCTCTCCTTACTGACTCCTCGCTTCCTCATTTCTCTCTTAATTATCTTTTAAGTGTGCCCCCTCTGCTTTAACCCATGTACCTCTGTCAAGATTCTCCGTTAAATTTCTTCTTTACTCCGTACCCGCAGTTCAGCTTTTCCTTACCTGTACTTTATCTATATATCAACTGCTTTAGATTTGCCCTAATTCCCCACTTACTGTGCTATAACTCTCTGGCTGGGCTCTTCTCCCGGGTGTACTTTGGCTGAGAGAGAGAGAGAGAGAGAGAGAGAGAGAGAGAGAGAGAGAGAGAGATTTACTTGGACATACAGACTGGGATTTACAAATGATAAGCTTCACACTGCCTAGCATTGTTATTCCCTCGATACAGTTCCTCTTTTAATGATGTCACTAGCAGTGTAAGGTGAGCTGAAGGTAATCAACTGCATCTACTTGAGTATTTCCAAGACTAAAGTCTTTCTTTGTTGGAACAAAAAAAAAGTCCTTTATTTTTAGGTCCTTCTAAATGGTCAGTGGGAATACCAGTGTTGTCTTAGCATTGTACTCATCAGTATCGAAGGAGGCTGACAAAACACACTATAAACGGTAAATGAGGAGCAGCAGTCATAGGGATTGTGGTTCAGTTCATCACGTCTAGATCTTTTTCCATGCAGTCTTCCATACTATACCCCAAAACCACACCTGCCCACTGTTCGTCTGGAAGGGTCTTAAGGTCAGTCACCATCCCCTCCCAGCTTATGGCATGTCTCAGATGGAAGGAAGAGTTCTGCGGTCAAAAATATTTCTTCCCCACTTGAGGTGATGGTGTTCATTTAGGCATTTCCCGAATCCCATCGCCACTGGTAGCCTTCAGCACAGTCGATGTGTGTTCAGTTATAGGAAATGTCTTGTAATAATGGAAATTTGTTGTTAATAAAGGAAAACTTCTGATGCTGAATTTTCGGTGATTTAACATTAGGTTACTACTGAAAGTTCAGTAAATTTCACATTTGTGGTTGGAAAGCTTAGGTAAATAGGAAAGAGAGAGAGAGAGAGAGAGAGAGAGAGAGAGAGAGAGAGAGAGAGAGATTTTTAGGTACACAAGCACTAAGACACTGTAATCCAAATGAGGTGTTTCGGTATCAATATCCAGCTAATAGACAACCACTCTATCGGCAAAGGCATTACCAATTGATAATAATAACAAGCAGTTCTCTGCCTTTCCTCCCAGATCCCTTGACAATAAACCGTACAAGCATATAATGAGTACCAGCCCCTTACATCGTGGGAGTCACTGCATAAAGGAAAATTTATAGGAATGATAAAAAGTACTGCTAATAAATTACTGAACATGATGCTTTAAAGTTATGGACATTAATCACCGTTAGTGTCTTTTTTCATAGACACACACACACACACACACGCATACACGCACACACACACACACGCACACACTTACCCACATACATACAAATACGTAAAAAAAACGCTTAATGTATACAAGTGGCAGGCAGGTGGCGATGCATTCTGTTTGTAAACATGTTTATGTTGGAAAGTTGTATGACTTTTCCACCTTGCTTCTGTTTCAATTAGCTTTTTAATATATTGAATTATATTATTGTTGCTTGGAAGCATAGAAACTAACTTCTAATATGCAAAATCTTTCATTGGTTTAAATACACTGAATCGTGTAAACCCCGTCGCTTTCCTGTAGTGAGAATTGTATACAAACATTACTAATACAATATTAAATGTCAGTAGTAATGCAGTGATTTAATATTACGAGGAATTTAAATATTTTTCATTCATGGCCTTCCGGCATCAGTGTTAGGGACAGGCATATGGCAACAGTCGTGTGAAATGCCGACCACTTTAAATTTAGTGTTAATTGATTAATCAAATTACGAGTAATATGAAGAGAGATAAAACGATTGTATCCATTTTACATGTTCACTGTTTCCTTCCTAACTTTTCTTAACTATTCTCGTCGGTAAACAGTTGAGGTGCAACATGTCAGGTGTTACCTCAAAGCCCCTAACATTTCGTATTTTCTACAAGCACAGGTATCCTCCCGAGCACATAGTTTCCCCGAGACATGTAAAATAATCCATTAAACAATCCGAGTTTATAAGTTTCTGTCACATAAAGCGTCATTTTAAGAGCACGAGGAAAGAAAAAAGATAGCTAAACTTTTGCGACGTTCGCTGAGTGGCCGCCTAGCAGACTCCGACTTAGCCAGGCTGAGGCAGTGTGCGTTTGGTAGCCGTGAGTGGAGGACGTACGCTTTTGTGTCGTGACGTGCGTTGTGCTACCCACTGGCCATTATATCTCTGATAGAAGTTTGTTGGCTTCTCGTGGTTCAAATTCTGATACTTGAGTGTTCAATTGAAGAAAAGGGAGATTTTGCCAGTCCCAAGACAAGCGTGTTTGGGTCCCGAACAAGTTTTTCTCGCTCCAACTTTTATAAAGAGTTCGAACTTGCGTAGCATCTTTGCATTTGAGTACTTCTTTTTTTTTTTTTTCGCCATCCCTCCAGCCGCCCAGGACTCACGCACTTCTTCAGAAATGGATAATGAGATGGGGTAAGTAAACACTGGAGCTTACAAGTTTTTCAACCAAAAGTTTGGTAGTTCAAAGTTTTGCGTTGAATTTGCGCGGAATAAACTACCCACCACCGCCAACATATTATTTGTTCTGTTGGAATTCTTGTCAATAACTTTAATCTGGCCGTGTTGTTGTTAGGGGCCAGCAGGACGAGGGTAAATAAACTAATTACTGAAGAAACTGCCTTGCTAATGGTGGGGCTGAGAGTGGGGCGAGAGAGGACGATCCTTACCCTAATGTGATTTCCCTCCCCTCGCGTCCCTTCACACCTCTGCCATGCCCGACTGTCACCTACACGCTAATGTCATTTATTAAGCCGTGCCGAAGTAACTGGGATTAATATACACAATGAACAACACTGCCAGGGTAAAATAGTAAAGGCTCTGTGTATCCGTCGGGATTAAAGGTGAATGCAAGTTTGGTCTTGGGTGTGCTTCCTTTGAGGTATAAAAAAATTAATATATCCAGTTTAGTGTAAGTTATAGGCTAACTATAGTAAGGGGCATGTGAAACCATTGAAATTATCTAAGAGTACAAGTTACAGTAACCTCCTTACCATTGTGCCTTTTATATACCGGTATTATTCTGGTGACCTTACCTCCGGACGAGTTAATTTCATGATGTCCCGCTGAAGGGGTTAAAAACTGTCCAAGTTATCATCTTCAGTACGATGAGGATTTCTCAGTTTTGGTAACATCCGTTGTTATTATTCAGCTCTGTATTGACCTTAGTGAAGGGTTTAGGTAAAGGTGTATTAAAAGAGTCCGCATCCTTGTAGGTTTAGGCTTTAAAGATTTTCAAGTTGCTGGCCAGTGTAACTGCATCAAGGAAACTGTATGTTTTGGGTAGGTTAGGTTTGAGCTGGTAGTCATAACATGGAAGAATGGAATACCGGTCTTGATATAATCAAGATTCTCTTGGAACTCTCATGGACTGGTAATTAAAACTCCTCTGATATCTAGCAGGCCTCATGATGGATGGCAAAACCTGAGATGGTACCGTAACTACTTCGAGGCTTCAAAATGTGGAACGACGGCACTGAGTGGGAATAGCATTGACTAGTAATGTTGCATCAGGTGTGCGATTGTGTTGAGTACCGGTAGTGTATGTAATTTGGCTTGTCGATGGACAGAAATCATATATAGACTAACTCGATAGTATTCCCAGATCTTTAAAGGGCTTCCTTTTGGTATGAAAGATGAATATGGTAAGTTGGCAACATTTTAAAGGCGGTATGGTGTGCCCGGCAAGAAGCGTAATGCAGTTAGATTTTCATGTTACCAAGTTGAAAATAAAGTAGTGGGTCATGACTATTTTTGAAGCTGCTAGTAACTGATATTGTTGACTTATAAACACTTGCTTGTAAACTGATGCCTTCGGTAATTGTTGTCTTGTATAATAACAATTTAATACCGGAAAATAAAGAAAAGTTAACTTGCATCAACGGTATAGGCCAGTGTAGGTTCGGTAGATTAGGATAGGCTCTCAATGTGTTGGCATCTTTCCCTTCTCCTGGGACAAGATGATTGTTTGAATTATTGTTTTACTGTTTGAGGGCGATTTATGAACGGTAGTTATAGCCTGCCGGTATATTTGTTAGTTGCATCCTCCTTAGCGATTTAAATTCCCGTAGGGGATTTTATCTGCTGTAGCCTATTGTATTAAAACCTGTGAAAGCATACTCTTTATATTCAGTTATACCGGCATATCCTGTACGAGGGCGCCTTTTTGTAGTTTATGTTGCTACTAGACGATTTAATTTAACTTAGGGCCGTAGCATTAAGAGGTTAATGAAGACTTGTGGTTGGCCGTCTAACTTCTCCGGTTCGAAATCCATTTTAATTTCAGTCCTATGACGCACCACCAGACGATTTTATTATGTTTAGGCGAGACCTCGTACACGGCTCGGTTTAATGCATTCCATATTTAACGATAAAGTAAGAAATAAAATTGTCTGGTCATAGCAAGAAAATGTCAAGGGATTGAAGGGAATGAATTGAATAAAACCGTCAGCAGAGTAAATACAGTATTGCAACCTCCTGCAGAAGGGGTTAAAATGTCAAATTATTTAGCAATTTTATATTTCACTTTTTAATGCTGGCAGATGCCGGTATGCCTGATTTTGCGGGGGGGGGGATAATATTTCTAGTCACTGAGAGTGTAGCCTATGATGTGACCGCATGGTAGCTAAATGCCGGTATCAGTTGCAGCATGTTACCAACCCGCCAATTTCTTTCTGTCGGCGACTCCACTAGGCGCAACCACACAAGTCGCACTATACGCTAAATGTCTTTGGGGACTTTGTAGCATACAGTATCCTCCTTAGCGAGTTAATCTGCACATTATATCTCAGTATTTTCCTGCATGTTGTTGATGCAACCTACAGTATTTCGATACCGCATTAAGATGGTCAGCAAAGGCTACAGGAGGAAGTAGTGACGTAATATAGCTACGAGTATAATATTTTCCACTGAGGAGGTTGTGCTACGAAGCATCCTACCCCACTTATTATACTGATCTAATTCACGTGATTGTAGTGTGATTGTAGTATTTCATCCCGGCTCGCAAGCTGGCATACAGTCAGCATCAAAAGTCCTGTGGCTTCTCTTGCTTCTCCGAACGTGTACTTTGAAAATCTGTGTAATGAATCTACAACAGCTGACGCTGATGGCGGTATTTGACCATGGAAGTGTCATCAGTGTTGGTTCCTGCAGACTTACCAGATAAAGTTTCTAAGTCCCTGATGAGAGCAACTGGAGAGGCGATAGGACTTCTGATGCCGACTGTATCTCCTTCAGTCCCATGATGATGCTGTGTGTGTGTGTGTGTGTGTGTGTGTGTGTGTGTGTGTGTGTGTGGTATATCTATGTCTGTCTGTCTATCTATCCATTTATCTATGTGTCATATATATATATATATATATATATATATATATATATATATATATATATATATAT
>JAGKTI010019855.1:0-16712 GCA_018397915.1 Birgus latro | reverse complement strand
GAAAATGGCTAAACTGTCAACAATGGATGGGAGTACTGATGACATTAGCAGCTCTGACTATTGTTGGACATTGGTAGTGCTGATAGATTATATAAGTCACCACCTGAAAGCCCAGGCAAATTCAAAACAACACAGAATCACAAACGTGACGCCCCGCTGTATGATCCATTGCACCTGAGCGTCACGTAAGTGACGACCCACGGTTAAGGGGTTAAGTCTCTCCTTGTCGCCACTGTGATTGTTTAAAAATAAACCGACAATCAACAACATGCAAAAGCAACAAACTCTATCATGTGATTCTAGTCATTACAATACGTAAATAAATAAATATATTTATAGCTCATAAAATATTTCGGCTTGTAGTCAGTTTGGCTAGTAAATATTTATTTGGCTAGTACATCTGAAACCTTAAGTAGCCAACCATCGGCAGTTAGCAAGAGCCCTGAGGGTCCCCCTCTCTCCCCCCTGAGGGTGGGAGACAGCTAGAGGGCCTGGGTGATCAATCAAGGTTGACAGGAGGTGATGAGAGATGGGGAGAATGAAACAGTGAGGTCAAGCGAGAGACCAGTGGTGAGGCAAGTAGGAAACAATGTGATGAGGCGGCAGGATGGTGATGCACTGAGTTGGTGGGAGTGTGATGCAGTACTCTCCATGTCACAAGTTTCAGTATTTCATACACAAAAAGCTCTCTCTCTCCACTTAATATCGCACAATGCATTATGCAACGCACACTTGCCCTGTTATTTTGCAATACAATGAAAGTCCTGTAATCCAAATGGCAGGGGACCAGGGGTCATTCCAACTATTGGGAGGGATCTATGAAAACAAAAAATATGTCTACATGATCATTAAGTAAATGCTTAAAATGATATGGGTTATTGTTTTACTCACCAGAAATGCATAAAGGTGTAGCTGAATAAGTGCAGGAAGGTACTATTGTGGCCAGGAGTTTGTCGCCACCCTCCTCTGGCCAACCCGGTGATGTGGCACCGTCGCATTCGTGGATGTACTAGTTGCCTACTACACATTTCTGTTCATAACATCTCATACTCTGTAATGTTCTACTTAGGTTTATGATGATGCTTACATGTATACGGAAAACTCGACCGTGACATATCGAAAGATATAGAATACAGTAATTAGAGACGTCCTTACTTCGTAGATACCATGCAAGCATACACACCATAACAAAGAGAACCTCATACTGCCTTAATTCATCGGTGTCTCAGAGATGTGAACCACTGAAACATGGTGTTATTAGCCTCTGTTAATACAATACAGTGACAGGCAACAGGAGCAAATAAAGGTATGAGTTAGTAGGTGTCCTTCCCATACATACACAAATAATATTTCATGAAATTGATAAAATAGGCAGCGGAGATTTTGCTGGAACTTTCAATGCTAGAAACTTTCATTAAATGAAGAAGGAGAGACATTAGTCATGGCAATGGGTTACAGAGATAATAAGTAATACATCTATGTAGGTCCGTGACCAAATATAAACAAAAACCCTGGTATTTCTCTTCATCCCTTGATGAAAGAGTTCCACATAAATTTCTTAATATATCATGGATGATAACCATACTTGCAACTCCTGTTCCACAGAATGCAAAAATGAGGATAATTATAATAAAGCATTTCAAAAGAAACTAATATATTTGAATGGTACATAAATATTATACACTTGCATCATGCATAAAAAGAAGACCTGCAACTAAGCCAGCAGAACAACAGAGTATACACAAATTACTGTGATGCCACTTGAACGTAACCAGATCAAGTAGTGACCTGCAATGTGCTCAGCTCAATCATTGTTATTGCTACAGACAATGCATAAACTTCTCTTTGATAAGTAAACATCTGCCGAGCATTATGATTATCGCTTATGCATATTATGAAATACAAACGTGGTTAGTAATGGGTCCACCCCTTTCATTTTCAGTGACTTGAAAGTCTGTTTGGGACTGATGCCATGAGAGTATATATTACGTCTTAATTTTTTCGAAACATTTTCCATTCTGCCTTGGTAGGGTGTAGGAGCTACTGTGAAGATAAAGACCATACAGGTAGATATCCCAAGTGCTTGGAGCTTTATTTATATTGGTTTGGGTCATTGTGAAATGTCTGTCAAGCTAGAATACTTATAAACCAGCTGTAGCACTGCTTCATTTTCTTAACTGTAATGATCAATGACTTATCTGATATGGATAACATTATCCAAACTACTATTCCATCTGGCATATGATTTCATTTATATTTATGTGAATAACAATTAGATTAATGAAGATAACTACATTCAGTTGGCAGATTCTTCTTGCACTTACTACTGTGGATGCTTAGATTCAAGTTACTGTCCAATGTTCCATGATTCACACCTCGGAGAAACGGAGAAAATGAAGCAGTCTGCAGGTTCTCTTTAATGAGACGCATGTTTAAATGGCATATACGAAGCGATGTGGTTACTATCGTGTTCTTTTTCCTCTGATAAATCAGAGTCAAACTTTCAGCCCTGACATAACCTTAATCAGGATCAATACAATATTAACACATGTGAGGTATTATCAACAGAAACTTCTAGTAGGCAACTAGTGCATCCATGAATCCGACAGTCCCACATCCCAGGGTTAACCAGAAGAGGGTGGCGACGAATTCCTGGCCGCAATAGTACATCCATATTCAAGAGCAAGTCCAGGCCAAATAAATCCATAGATAAGGCCCAGAGAAAAAATCCACTTGATTCACTTAGTTTTCACTTACTTCACCCAACAGTAACTTACTGTAATTCACTTAACTTTCACTCAATACACTTAAATTTATTACTTCACCTAAAATTATCTTATCACTACAGCATTCTTTAAAACTACAGTAGTGTCACTTAGTGAGTCTCATCGTTACTGATTGTCCAGAAGCACAGCCTGAAGCTTATCAGGCTGCGCTGTCATAATTCAGAATACAGTGTTGGGATATTAGGATTATTGGTGGTCTGATTACAGGTCTTATACTGTAGTAACACTGCTTCCATGCACATGTTAAGCATGGTGCAGCCATCTATGCTCAAACTCATTACCGTTGGCTTGCACGCGTGGCACATGTCTGCATTGGCTCAACGTATGAGGCCACTGCAAAAATCATATAAGTGGGGTCATTGCAAAAATTATATAAGTGATTTTTGCTAACGTTTATCTGAAACTGGGTTTATGTTTTCATCGATTGTTATAGCAATGAATCACATATTGAGTCGTGACTGTATGCTACTGATCACTTAAATTTGCTGACATTATGGTATTTTCTATTCTATTCTTACAATCTCTATATGACAAAACAAATTCTGGAAGGGCCTGAAGTAGTGAGACTGTCAATTAAAGCTACAACTGCTCATCACATAATATTGTACTGCCTATAAAGGTTCCTCTCAGTTCAAAAAGTCTCATCTATCTATATATCTACAACCTGATGCCTTAAACCCATAAATGATGGGCTCAAACAATTTGTCTCCAAGCCTTCCTGTCCTCTGAAATTTGGCTGCCCTCCCTTCAACTTACATCCCCCCTCTCTCATACCACTCCACTCCAACCCTCCATTTCATCCTCAGTCTCCCCCTTTCCATTTCCTCACACTCAACCTCACTCACATACATTCTTCTGGTCAGCCTCTCATTTTCCATCCCCTCCACTTGGCCAAAACATCTCAAAGTATTTCTCCAAATGCTTCCAATCACATCCACAACACCACCTTAACATTCCTTCACTTCCTCATTTGTGTCCGTCTCTCTCTCCATGTAACTCAACATGCTCCTTTCAAATAACTAATTTCCACAGCTCTCATTCTTGACTTGTGACCTTCCAACAGGATCCAAACTTTACTTCCATATGTTATAGTGGGCATCATAATAATGTCAAGCAGTGACTTTTTTTTTTTACTTCCACACTCACTTCCCTACTCCTAAACATTGTTTTCAGAGAGCTGGCAACCTTTCTTCCCTGCTGCACCTTTCACTCACTCCATCCTCTAAACTTCCATCCTTACTCATCATTCAATCATTCATCCATCATCTAATCCAGTGTTGCCCCATGAGAAGCATAGGAGCCTGAAGCTAGGCAAATTGGTCCTGATATGTAAGACAAGAGTGACCAGCCTCACTCATCCCTGAGTGGCATTATGTGAGCAATAAACCCCAAGCACTCCTTGGATATAAACCTGCACCAGCTCAATCCACATGGAGCACCTTAATTGCCCACTGAACACATTACTTAAATACTAGAATGCACTCGCATTTTCCATTTCCTGACTAACCAGCCGCACTGAACAATCTGTGACTCCACCTCTCTCAAAGATCATAACTTTACCCTTAGTTACATTTCCATTAGATTACATTTCTTACATACACTCCCAAACTCATTCACCAAGCCATGCAACTCCCATTCATCTTCACTTAACAATACAGTATCATCAGTAAACAACAATCCAGGCAGTTACCAAACCCTATCCTCTCTCACTTAAATAGCACAAATAATCTAGAAACAGCTGGAATACAATAAGAAGCACACTTACATACTTCATCTAATCCTGTGCTGACCCATGAGGACTGTAGAAGCCTGGGGCTAAGCAAGTTGGTCCTGACATTTAAGATGAGAGTGGCCAGCCTCACTACCCCTGAGTGGCATTACATGAGCAATAAACCCCATCCACTAAGGGACATTAACTGGCACAGGCTCAATCCAGCTGGAGCACCTTAATTACCCACTAAACCACCAGGTGCCATAGTCTGGTTATATGGTTACCAACCAGTATAGTAAATGGTTTCCTGGTGTACAGGAAACCATCTGGCTTGTTACTCAATGCAGAGTCACCTGCGGACAGAAGGAAGAGGAAAGAAAGAACGAAAGAAGGACATAGGAGGAAGGAAGGATAGAAGAAACAAAGGGAGGAAAGGGCAATCACCTGAGAGCAGCATTACATTGAGTGAGTGGATGGTAAATGCATTAAAATACACAGTTACAGAAAGTACTCAATAAAAATTCCTAATACATCACTCAGTATGCACGGTTACAGCATTTTTCACAATATAACAATGTATTGCTTTGACAACATCTAACCCCTAAAATACCTTGAATATGGGATCTCTCTCTCTCTCTCTCTCTGTCTCCTTGTTACTGTTAGACAGTTTCATTGGGATTAGTAGAACCTCCCACAATATTATAAGGTTAATGAAAGCTGTATCAAATTCCTCCAGGAAAAAAATAAAATCTACAGTAAATAAACCTGACTGAAAGCAACAAAAACTGAATACAGTAAAGCTCCAAGTCTCGCACCTAATTGGTTCCGTGAAAAGTACCGCAAACCATGAAACCGCTAAAGTTGGGGAACTGATCTTATGGGAAATAGGTTAATTGGTTCCACGTCCCATGCCAACTCCCCCGAAAACTCATTCATGCTATGTAAACTTTACTGATCACATCTGAAAAGAAACTAGTATTAATACAAAGTACATAATAGACAAGGGTGCTCACCTGGAAGGCTGGAGTGAGGTGCTTAATGGAAGGGATGGAGGGTGTAATTTCCAAGGTGGTGAGGCTCCTGTGTCCCACCACCTCTGGCACCACCACCCTCCTCTGTCTCTGCTGCCTTCACCTCTCCATGCAACATATTCATCCTGTGATGCACCTCTTCTGTCTGCTGCTCCTGCATAAATCCACAGACTTTCTCATCCTCGAGCAGGTTTTACATCCTTCTCGTTGTGAACGGAGGGGTTTTCGCACGAAACCCAGTGTTTGGGAATACAGTAAGACCTCACTATAACTGACTAATTGGGGCCCAAGCCAGTCCGAAAAATGCGAAATTCCGATAAAAGTGACATCCGGACTTACCCCTGCTAATTCGGACTTTTTCCGATATAACAGACAGTCCGGATTGCATCAGTGGTTTTCACCACCATTGCAGTATTGTACTGTGTTATACCTTCACTACATTAATCAAATGGCATAATAATACTGTACTGTGCACTGAAAAACATGTCTTTTACTTGTCTTATTGTGGTGAACATAGCTGAAGTGGTCATGCAGTCCGGACTGCTTTCTGGCTTTATCGGACTTTTTCCGATATATACGAGTTTAGTCCGGTAGCTCCTCGAGTCCGATAAAAGCGAATTCCGGTCTATTGAAGTCCGTTATATCGAGGTTTTACTGTACAGTAATCCCTCATTTATCCGGACATAATAGAGCCAAAGGCATGTCCGGGTAGTGGCAACATCCGGATAATGAACACTATTCCCCTACCATACCCAGACCCTACCAATACCCACCTCCAATCTATACCTAACTTATTTGTAAAGTACCTATGCTTAATCTGGCAGTGTTTTCTGGTCATTCAAGCATATTAAGATATCAAAACACACAAAGGAATATCCAAAGTAATGCTAAACACCAAGAAAAACCATGCAGAAAAACCACTGAAAACCAAAGAACACCCTACCTAAACACTACTGTATATACAGTACCCCTCCTTATTATGGCAGTTCTTCAGTCATTCTGCCACACTTTGACATCAAAACATACATCGGATTATCCAAAATAATTTTGAAAACGAAAAAACATCCTACTTCTACATCACTGTAAGCACAGAATCCTCCTAATTTTGGCACTGACACATTCAGACATCAAAACACATATACGAATATCCGAAGTAATGCTAAACCATGAAAACACTGAAAAACAAAAAACACCCTACCTATACACAACTGTATGTTTTTTTTTTTTTTTTTTTTAATGTGTTCGACTCTGGGCATAGGCTTTACAGCCTGCTATCAAGGCCCAGCCGTCCTCCTACATACCATACACCTCTACACGTCACCACTTCGGCGCTAACACCCACCGTCCATATTGAATACATGCTAGGGCTGTCTCATACAGGACTGGTGTATTGGTATTAGCGGGGTTATTTTTACGACATGTCGGCGAGTCTTCTGGTAGATAAGTAAAGTCTGATTTAATGAAATTCAAATCCTTAAACTGTTCCCTGCCCCAGCGAGGATTCGAACCTGGGTCCCTCGGGACTGCATACCAATCGAGCTACCACCTCCCCTATGTACAGTCCCCCTTCTAATTTTGGCACTGTTTTCAGGTCAATCTGCCATACTTAGACATCAAAACACACACAGAAATATCCAAAGTAATGCTAAACAAGAAAACCATGAAAAAAAAACACTAAAAACCAAAAAACACCCAATCTATACACAACTGTATGTACAATCAATCTGCCATTTTTAAACATCAAAGCACACATAGGATTATCCATATTAATGCTGAAGATTATGAAAACAATAACAAAAATCCACAAAAAAAACTGACAACAGTTTGAAAATCTGTTGTCTGTGATGAGTGACTGCTCATGCGGCTAACAAAAATAAAAAATCCACAGCCACATAAGCCACTGTAAACTGTTTATACTGTACTGGTATAAATCGAATTCATCATCCTCGCTGGTTTTATACTATACTGTAAGATAATCTAATAAAAACACATAAAACTGACAAGTAAGAGCATGAAATTCAAGCAAGAATAGTGTTCAAGAGTAAAACTTACCTTCATTTAACTTCCCATCATCCTAGTTCAAAATTTTGCCAGAATCTTCCAAGAGTTAAGCATATGTCTAAATGCAGAATTTCATGAGCTTTCTCGGGGTCACCTTGGAATTTCCACACGACCAATAGTAGTAGAATAGATCGTAAAAAACTCTGAAAACTCACGAGTCAATGATATCACCGCGGAAGAGGGTAAAGACTGAGGGAGTGAGGGGGGAGACAGAAGGGTATGGAGGAGAGACGGGAGGGTGGGAGGGGAGAGGCGAGGCTGTGGGCAGGATTCTCCCCCTTCTGTCAACAGGCAGACAGGCATTTTTCCGTATATTTACTCATGGCTTGCAGTCTGTCAGAAGCCAAGTGGCCATGAGGAAACAACACACCATGAGCTGGGGACTCTTGACCTTCAATAGAGAGGCAGATAGCCACTATCGCTGAACATGTACTCGTGGCTTGTGGTCTGTGTTCGATGGTGGTGGCGGTTGGGAAAGACTTAGCCCCTGTGGCTGCACGATATTAGACATTCGGTGGGGAATGCGCATGGACGTTTTGACACCGCTTGCAGGTTACAATTGTATTACTCAGGTGCTGGAGGTTCGCTGGGAGTGACGGAACGAGCGCGTGATTCTGACCATTCAGTACAGGGGTAGACGTAGATTTTAGCTCTGGTTGTGGGTTACAGACTACTTCCCTTTCACAGCTTCATATCAGCAGCCATGATTCCGAATGTTTGGACATGTCAGCTGGCCAGCCAAAGTTCTCGGGCACTTTTACGTCTGGATAATAGCAAGTAAATTCGGATAATGGTTTAATAGAGCCAAGGTCCAGCTTCTGGATACTGAACACGTCTGGATAATTGAGGGATCACTGTATGTGCAGGCCACCACTAACCATGAAACTGCAAACAAAGATGTTGTTAACCTTGGGGCTTTACTGTACAGTACTAGAAACATTATCAGACTGAAAGGGTTAAGTAGGACACCATTTTCTAGTAACCCTTTCAACCTAGTGGTCACTTCTGGCTTTATTCTTGCTACCAGTCCAGACTATTATTAAGTTTAGGGAAGCCTTTCTGTACTGATGGGGTGAATGAGACCTATATCTAACTGAAGTAAACCCTCACTATGTTGAACCTCGATAAACCAAAGTCCAGCTATATCAACATCAGTAAGCCTACTGAACAATCTTCAAATAAACTGAGGAAATGGCCAATTAGCTGAGACGATACAGCCGCCAGACCAAATAATCCCATAAGCAGCATGTGACAAAGGCAATTTTACATGTTTTTCTGTTCTTTTGTTTATTACTTTTGAAAATTTTTATTACTTATCTACATAGTATCAAGGTACAAAGCATAAGCCAATAAAATATTGAAATCTAGTCATGCCTTGCTCTACGAGGTTACATCAAGTGAAAACCCACTGCATAGCAATTTATCAGATAACAGGGTTTATATAACATGGGTTCAATGGAGATAGGAAAGGGGTGTACGACCACGTTATCCTAAAATCTAAAAAAAAGTTACCCTTTTAGGTTTGCCCTCAGCACCCTCAGTAGTACCACGTTTTCCGCTAGGGGTAGTAGCATCCTTGCCAGACATGATTTTCAAGTGACAAGTTTCAGTATTTCACACAAGAAATGTTATAATTTCACTTAATATCACACACTACACTATTTGTTACACACTTGTACCATTACCTGGCAATAGCAAAGGTATTTCAATGGCCTTACAGGCACAAAATGGAACAAAGCAGTGATGATAACAGTTAATGTAAACACTAGGCAGCCATCTTGGCTCAAACAGTTGACTTATGGCTACCAGAATTATTGTTCTTGCGGATTTCCAATCATTTATCCATAGTTATCACAAAACTGGGCATAACTTTCAGTTCATCATTCTAGCAATTTATCACAGTGAAAAATCATGTGGTAGGTGGTGGCGACCATCATCCACTCACTTGATGTAGTGCTGCCTACTTCTTCTTTAGCCTTTATCATTCTTTTTCTGTGCCTACCCTCCTCTCTTCCTATTTCTCCCATCTTTCCTGTCACTTCTTATTGCTTTTCTTTCCTTTACAGGTGGCTTTACATTGACTGACAGGCCAAATGGTTTCCTGTAAGCCAAGAAATCATTTACAACTCTGGGTGGTAACCATATAACCAAACCATAAGTGCTCCCTATGTGTCAACAAGTGGGTTGGTGGAGGGTTAGTGTCCCTCCCTGTAAAACAAATAACTCAAAGTCAAATGGCCACCCCTTTCGGGATTATGGCGTCTTGCAATAGATAAACAGATAAAAAAATCGTGTTTGTGGTAGGTGAGTGTACTCACCATTCACTCACTTGATGCAGTGCTGCTCTCAAATTCCTGCCCATTCCTCTCTTCCTTCCTTCTTTTCTTCATTCCTCAACTGTCTATCTTTCCTTCATTCTTTCCTCTTCTGTCTACAGGTGATTCTACACTGAGTGACAAGGCAAATGGTTTCCTGTACACCAGGAAACCATTTATTGTGCTGAGTGGTAACCATATAACCAAACTATGGCACCTGGTGGTTTAGTGGGTAATTAAGGAGCTCCAATCAGATACAGCCAGTGCAGGTTTATATCCAAGGGAGGTTGAGGTTTATTGCTCATGTAATGCCACTCAGGGATGAATGAGGCTGGTCAGTCTCATCTTAAATGTCAAGACTATCTAGCCTAGCCCTGGGCTCTTACACTCCTCATGGGGTAACATAGAATTAGATGATGGATAGACAGATGAAAAAATGTGTAGGAAGGCCTGACTGTAATAGTGTGAACACTTCTAATTCCATTTGATGTACATCAAACAAGATTTGGTATCATTCGAACTTGGAGTCATTACACTACCCCATACTGAACACAGGATATATAAAAATATTGACCATTCATTGGCCTTTCCCTTCAATTAATTTGATAGACTGAGGATTTACACTACTCTACTCTAACTTCTGAGTTGAACAAAATCTTCTGGAAGTGGCAAGAATATACCATCAACCATGGCTATTTTGAACACTTTTGGCCTTAACCCGATAGCTTCTACATACATCATATGAAGAATAGCGTGCGACTGTTACGTACATCACATGATCATGCTCTCTTTTCTTTTTTTAAAGGTGCACTACATTTTTCACCCAAATGTCCATAAATAGCATACCATGGTCAAACTAAGGTAAGTAATGAACTCATATTCGGTTTTCCTATTCTTTTCCATGCTCTCTTTCATTTATAAGAGCAAAAGTTATTGGTAAGAAAATAGAAAAAAAAATCCCATTTTTCTGTGCATGGGGGAATCGACCACGAAACCTAATGCAGAAGTTAACGGGTTTAAAAAATATGTATACACTGGTATGTACAGGCAGTCCCCCAACTTACGAAAATAATTGGTTCTTAAAGGTCTTTCGTAGGTCATTTTTTTTGTAAGTCCATTCTCTCTCTCTCTCTCTCTCTCTCTCTCTCTCTCTCTCTCTCTCTCCCTCCCTCCTCTCCAACCCAACCCTAGTCCTATAATTACAGAGGTCACAGTTCTTTCCCTCTACCCTATCACCTTTCTACACCATACCTACTTCTGTGTATCCTCCCTCTCTCTCTCTCTCCCCAATTAAAGCCCATTATTGTCTCCACTCCTCCACTTATCCTCTACCCTTCCCTGAACTGCAATCATCACCTCACTTCCTTGTCAGTGTCTTCACCTGTCTATATATACATATATTCCTTCATTCTTTCCTTGTTCTTCTGCCTACGGGTGACTTTATACTCTCTCTTCTCTCTTTCTTTCCTTCGTTCTTTCCTCTCCCTTCTGCCTGTGGGTGACTCTACACTGAATGACAAGCCAAATGGTTTCCTGTACACCAGGAAACCATTTACTATGCTGGGTGGCAACCATATAACTAAATTTTGGTGCCTGGTGGTTTAGTGGGTAATTATGGCACTCCAATCAAATTGAGCCAGAGAAGGTTTATATCCAAGGGGTGGTTGGAGTTTACTGCTCACCTAGTGCCACTCAGCAATGAGTGAGGCCTGGCACTCTCATGTTAAATGTCAGAACCAACTTGCCTAGCCCTGGGCTCCTACGCTTCTCTGTGGGGCAACATAAGACTGGATGATGGGTAGATGGATATATCACTTTGACCTAAAGCAGTGGTTTCCACATGGTGTGGTGTGCCAAAATGGTGTGGCATGTGAGGATGGCAGGTAAGGCAGGAAGATTCAAAGACAATCAAAAATTTAGAGACATTTAAAAAAAATTCAGGTGACAGAAATAAATGTGACAAAATATGGTATACGTATGTATGGAAACCAGCAGAATTTTCCAGAGGTTTCCATATTTTATTCAGTTAAATATGGTAATTACTTTTACATTAAATAATCTTAATGATATTAAACAAGTTAATGTCAATTATAAATACACTACAGTATTTACAATGTGTCTATGCTTTTTATATAGAGAATCCCGATCCTTGCTAGAAATTTCTATGTATTTCATGAATATAATAAAATTACACATGAGGAGAATGGTGTCTGGTTTCAGTCAAGTTTAGCATATTTAATATACAGTAGTGAAGTATTACAATTAATGAAATGTCTATCTATCTATCTATCTATCTACCTATTGCCAGATGCCATAATCCCATAAGGGACAGTAATAAACTAATCACCTCCATGTCATCCTGTATCCCTGCCATTTTGCTGCCCTTCCCCCAACTTACACCACCCTCTCTCATATACCTCTACTCTATCCTTCCCCCTCCTCCCCTCCACATCACTCACATACACTCTCTTCGTTAGTCTCTCATTCTCCATCCTCTCCACATAACAAACCATCCCAGTGTAAAACCATTATCTCCCTCAGTGTTAAGTGCAGTATTAATTATATAATTTTTTTTTTCTCTTTTCTAATGCAAGGAAGAAGGAACCAAAGGCCAGGGCCCGCATACTGTTCCTTCCAAGAAAAAGTAAAAACAATACAAAAGAGAGCCAAATTCAAGATCCATTCATTTCGAGATGCCTGGACACACTGCGTTTGAAAGATTGGAGATCATACGAAGCAGGGAATACAGACAGAAGGAGACAGTTCCAGAGTTGACCAGTTGCATAAATGAAGGACTGGAAGTAAAGGATAACTCTTGCATTAGAGAGTTGGACAGAATAGGGATAAGTTTGTTGCAAGACGGGTACTACGTGCCCGTCGTAGAGGTGGAGGGATGCAAGCAGACAGTTCAGAGGAACAGTGACCGTTGAAGTAGCGATAGAAGAGAGAGAATGAAGCAACAGTGCGGCGAAGAGACAAAGGTTGAAGGGAATCAGTAAGAGGAGGAGAGTTAATGAGACGAAAAGCCTTTGACTCCACCCTATTGAGAAGAACTGCATGTGGGGAGCCTCCCCACACATGAGAGTTGTACTCCATACACGGGCGAATAAAACCCGTGTACAAGGTCAACATCTGTGCAGGGGTAAAGAAAGTTCGGAGTCGGCCCAGCACACCTAATCTCTTGGAAGCAGATTTCACAAGAGATGTAATATGTTCTTTCCAAGACAAATCCCGAGAGAATGAAAGCCCAAGCATGTTCAAGGATGATGCAGGACATAACTGTTCAATATTAAACAT
The DNA here is from genome assembly GCA_018397915.1 of Birgus latro. Taxonomy (NCBI): domain Eukaryota; kingdom Metazoa; phylum Arthropoda; class Malacostraca; order Decapoda; family Coenobitidae; genus Birgus; species Birgus latro. The sequence goes on along the minus strand of JAGKTI010019855.1, from coordinate 3,511 downwards.
TAGTGGGTAATCCAGAGGAAGATTTTGTCGGGTTGATAAATGTAAGAACTGAGTTTTTGATGCATTAAAAATAACAAGATTATTTTTATCCCAATCAGAGATATGAGCCAAGTCAAACATTAGGTGTGCCATAGCCTCATCCCTTGTTTGCTGAAGTAACTGCTGAGATGGACGTTGCGGACATCGAATGGAAAGGTGAAGGGTGGAATGATCAGCATATGAGTGGATAGGGTTAGATGTACAGCTTAGAAGGTCATTAATGAATAAAAGAAAGAGAGTTGGTGATAGGACAGAGCCCTGAGGAACACCACTGTTGATAGGTCTAGGAGAAGAACAATGGCCGTCTACAACAGCAGCTATAGAATGACCAGAAAGGAAGCTAGAGATGAAGGCACAGATAGAAGAAGGATAAAAACCGTAAGAGGGCAGTTTGGAAATCAAAGATTTATGCCAGACTCGATCAAAAGACTTTGAGATGTCAAGTGCAATGGCAAAGCTTTCGCCAAAGTCCCGAAAGGAGGATGACCAGGAGTCTGAAAGGTAGGTGAGAAGGTCGCCAGTGGAGCGACCCTGACGGAACCCATTCTGACGATCAGAAAGAAGGTTGTGACAGGAAAGGTGCTTTAAAATTTTTCTGTTAAGAACTGACTCGATAACTTTTGATACACAGGATGTTAAAGCAATTGGACGATAGTTGGAGGGTTGGGAATGGTCACCCTTCTTTGGGACTGGCCGAATGAGAGCAAACTTCCAGCAAGAAGGAAAGGTACAAGTTGAGAGACAAAGGCGAAAGAGTTTACCTAAGCAGGGTGTAAGCACAGAAGCACAGTTTTTGAGGACAACAGGAGGGACTCCATCAGGCCCATATGCCTTGTTAATATTGAGGCCAGTGATGGCAGAAAATACATCAGCTGAAGAAATTTTAATGCCAGTCATGAGGAAGTCTGAGGGGGGAAGTGATGGAGGAACAGCACCGGAATCGTCTAAGGTAGAATTGGAGGAAAAAGTCTGAGCAAAGAGATCTACTTTATCAGTAGAAGAAATAGCTACAGAACAATCAGAGTAGAAAAAAGGAGGGAAGGACGATGAGGTAAAGCTGTTAGAAAGGTTTTTGGCAAGGTGCCAAAAGGAGCGAGAAGAACTCGAGTTGGAGAGTTGGGAACATTTAGCACGGATGAAATTATTTTTAGCTGACCTTTTCAGTGTGACAGTAACATGGAGAGTAGACCAGCATACTCTACCAAACATTTCCTCTAACTATCATATGCACTACACCACATGCACTTTACATATCACACAACGTATCCCACTACGTTACAGGGGTTGACGCCAGCAAGAGCATGCGGCCAGAAAACTTTGCCCCCGCTACCTAGTGGCGGACTTTCGGGGGGAGGCTTGACAGGGGTTCCGCCGGCATAGATCACGGGTCCGGGGCGAGATGGGGCTTGAACCTGTGCTACAGGGTACAGGGCATTGCGGTTCCCAGGCTGCCGCTGCCGCTTCCGCTCAATAGAGAGGGGCCCGAACCTGGGAGTAGCGCCCCAGGAGGCTGCCCTATCAGTGGGTGTATAATGGCGAGGCAGTTGCAGTGCCAAGGCGCGCTTGGAGGGTGCCCCTGCAGGTGTCCTGGCAGGGTGCCCCGAGGCCACTACCACAGCCACTAGTAAGCTGGTGGGCTAGGGGTCCCAGATCCATTGCCTGGACCTAGGACTGTGCAATGGGCTGGGCCTTTGGAATGTTTACCCCCCTTTATCTTACCAACTATGACCAAGTACAAATATATGCATCAAAGCAAGCCTGAGGACAGCAAATCACCCAGGGGGTTTAGGGTGGGTTCGCGGAATGTGGGAAGTTTGAGGGGAAGAGCGGGGGAAGTTGTTGAGGCATTTAGTAGGAGGTGGGTGGATGTGGCTTGTTTGCAGGAAGTCCGGTATAGGGGTGGATCAGCCAGAAAGATTGCTGGGAAGGATTGCCACTATAAGCTGTTTTAGCAGGGGGGAACTGACGGATATGGGGGTGTGAGTGTGTTGGTTGCGGAGAAATGGGTGGAGTATGTTATGAATGTCATGAGAGTAAGTGATAGGATAATAGTAGTGAAAATTTTGATCGGACGGGTGATGATTTCAGTTATATCAGCATATGCTCCACAGGTAGGATTGGATGATGCAGAGAAGGACAGACTTTGGGATGATTTAATATGTGTAGTAAGTGGTATGGGTGATGATGAGGTAGTGGTTCTGGGAGGAGATTTAAATAGTCATGTTGGTGAAGCAGCTCAGGGTTATGAAGGAGTCCATGGAGGATGTGCATATGGTGTGAGGAATGCGGAAGGGGAAAGAATACTCGAGTTTGGGGAGGCTATAGACATGATTGTGTGCAACACACATTTTAGAAAAAGAGTGAGTAGATTGATTACGTAAGAGTCCGGAGGAAATAGTAGTCAGATAGATTATTTTCTGGTCAGGAGGGTTGATAGGAGATTAGTGAGGGATGTTAAAGTTGTAGGAAGCGAGGAGTGTGTGCAGCAGCACAAACTGTTGATTTGTGACATGGTGCTTAAGGAATGAATGATGAGAAGGAGGACATATGTACCTAGGAGGAAAATATGGAAGCTGGGAAACCAATCAGTAAGGATAGTGAGATGAGGAGAGTGGTGGCTGAACAGGAAGCCGTAGATAGAGACGTTAATGAACAGTACAGAGCCCTTAAGAACAACCTCTTGAGAGTTACCGATGCAATATGCGGTTGGACAAGAGGCCCACCAAGACATAAAGTAACTTGGTGGTGGGATGAGGGTGTAGAAGCTGCAGTTAACCAAGACATAAAGTAACTTGGTGGTGGGATGAGGGTGTAGAAGCTGCAGTTAAGGAGAAAAGAAGGCATTTTTGGGAATGGAAGAAAGGTGGTAACAGGGAGGAGTACTTGGCTGCCAAGCTCAGGGCTAGAAGAGAGGTGTACAGGGTGAAGTCTGAGTCACAGAGACTTTTACTTGATAATCTAAATCATGAAGGAAGGAAAAATATGGTTTTTAGGGTGGCAAATCAGGTGAAGGGAGATAATCGGGAAATTGTAGGCGAGCAGTGTGTGAAGAATAATGAAGGAAAGGTAGTGGTAAACAGTGAGGATATTAAAGATGCATGGAGAGAGCATTATAGCCGGTTGTTGAATGAGGAGTTTGATTGCGATAGGGAAGGTTTGGAGCCAGTTGATCCAGTGTTTGGCCCTTGGCCTTTGATTGACGCTGCTACTGTGAGTCAGGCAATAGGCAGGATGCAGGTGGGGAAGGCGGCAGGTGTGTCTGGGTTGACTGCCGAAATGTTGAAGGCCTCAGGAGATATTGGGTTGAGGTTAGTCACTGACCTGATAAATATGATTATATATGAGTGTGTGGTCCCAGATGATTGGCTGAAGAGTGTAATTGTAAATGTGTACAAAGGGAAGGGTGATGCCCTGGAAAGGGGAAATTACAGAGGTATAAAGCTCTTAGATCAGATAATGAAAGTAATGGAGA
>JAGKTI010019854.1:0-16713 GCA_018397915.1 Birgus latro | reverse complement strand
CAAGATTCTGCCCCTGCACATGTTGCAAAGTCAGTGAAACAGTGGCTAACAGACTGTGAGGTTCCCTTTATTCGAGACTGGCCCGGAAACAGCCCAGATATCAATCCCATTGAGAATTTATGGGCGCACATGAAGCGGCAGCTGCGTAGTATGGACACATCATCTTTGCCTAAACTTGAGGCTGCAGCTATGGAGCAGTTTTAGTCCGTCTGTTCTGCAAAACTACACCATCAGTCTCCCCAGACGCCTTAAGAAGATAATAAAGGTGAAGGGGAATGCCAGTAAATATTAAATTCAATGGTGAGTGTTAATTTATTTGTTTCTCCTTGCTAACCACAAGATTGTTTTCTTTTTTTAAGATGGCGTCAACACTTTCCACGCCTACTGTATATACACCCTAGCTCAGTCACACAAGATTCACACTGTGGTTTGTGTACTATCCTGTTACAGGAGAAAAGCACTGTCGCCTAATGAGCGTAAAAACCTCGTATTTACGTTAAGGGAAGCAAGCTTTAGGGAAAAACTCCGAGACGACAGTGAAAAATCCTGTACTCAGGTCAAACTGAGCGAAAGTTCGCTACATTTACGTTGACAACTAATTGTTATGTAGCATGGTGTATGTGATACACGGTGTAGGTGTGACAGTTGTAGTGTAACTGTACCTACGTGTAAAGCAATAATAATAATACAAATTAATGCAATAATAAAGGCGACGAGGGCAGAGGAGAAGAGGTGGCAGCATGCAGCAGAGACAATCAATGGTCCTGGACATCTGCTTCACCCAGCAACTGTACCTGTGGAATGAGTCAAGGTGGTACATCAATAGTGTCAGTGTGAGAATTTGTACTAAATTACAATTTCATCCACCCAGCAATCAATCCATACACAACAGAATGTACACTTTAGCTGAAAATCAGTTAACAGCAAGTTTCGTACATAGGAGGTTGCCATTATTTCCTTAATAGTTGCCCTTTTTAACCTATACTTATGCCTAATAAAGGGCTCGTCGTCGGTGTCCTCGGTTGGGATCGCCGTGACTGCCCATTTGTCATCAGTGTCCTTGGTTGGGATCGCCGTGACTGTACACTTATAGCTATACTTACTATTACAAAGGGCTTGTCGTCAGTGTCCGCGGTTGGGTTCACCGCAACTGCCCGTTTGTCCTCGGTGTCCTCGGTTGGGATCGCTGTGACTGCACACTTATAACTACACTTATTTCTACATAGGGCTCGTCATCAGTGTCCGCAGTTGGGATCACCGCGACTACCCGTTTGTCATTGGTGTCCTCGGTTGGGATCGCCATGACTGCACTTATAACTAACAAAGGTAAGTCGAGAATCCCTGTGCAAACTTGGGCAGGTCACATTTTAACACCCTGCATGGGTATGAACACTCATGTGAATTTTGTGTAATCTCCGGGAATCCTCAGGGAGGCCCACAGCTCGAGACACACCACAAGGTAATTCAAACACAGCCTCAGATTGCCTCTGCGGGGTCTCGAACTTCCCTCTTAACCTACGGTACATACAATATGTATAAGCCCTACGTTTACGACTAATAAGGGCTCGTCGTCGGTGTCCTCGGTTGGGATCGCCGCGAGTGCTCATTTGTCCTCGGTGTCCTCGGTTGGGATCGCCGTGACTATGGGCTTATTAGCTACGGTACATATGTATGTACAGACCCTAGACATATTATGTCCTGTTGGGCCAACGAGTGAGACGTCAGGTCTGCACCCACATTACCACTGCCCTCTCTCTCACACGACTCAGAGATTATGGGCGTGGATTCAAACGGCGCAGGAAGGAAACTTTCCTGAATGGTGGTATGTCGACACACATTGCAGGAGTTCACAAAACTGTCTGTTTCCTGTCCCATTCCCGACCAGAAAAAGTCAGCACGGATATGGCCTTGGGTTTTCGTTTTGCCCATGTGACCTCCTGATGCTGAACAATGATCCCATTCTAAAACTGCTTGACAGTAGTTCGCGGGAATGAGAAACTGCAGTCGAACCTCGCCCTCGAATGTTCGTGACTCACGGTAGAGCTGTCCTTGTTTGCGAAGGAACCCGGCTCGTCCACCACGTGAATACTTGGTCACTTTACCCTTTTGTGTCTTCCGCAGAACAGCAAGTGTTGGGTCAGACTGTTGTTCTTGGACAACATCTTGACTACAAATCAGATCTTGCGGCAATGCAATGGCCACTGGGGCGACACGATTTGGAGCCTTGGCCATGACTCGTGTTACTGCAGCCGAAGTCTGAGTAGTGACATCTACGGTGCAACTAGTTAGACTTGGCACCTAGTATGTTACCTATAATGAGGTCAAACATAGGTTCTTGCATGACAACTGCAACTGCTGAACCTGTGTAAAAGGGAGATGCTACCTGGATACTTGCCTCAGGGAACAGTCTCACTGATCCGTCAATAAGATGAGCTTGGATCTGTCTCCTGTATATTCTTCAGGACGAACAAGACTCTGCCTGACAGTCCAACCTGAGGAACCATTGTCTCTCAGAACATTAACAGAAACACCTCCCACACACCCTGGCTGAACAAGGAAGGCACTGTTACCTGTGGGAGGGCCTGTGGAGGAAGCAGCCAGCCATTGATAAGGCTGCATGGCACACAACTCTTCAAATCTGACAGGACGATGCCTTAGGGGTCGTACCCAAACTAGGTGCATGAGGAGTTGTACCTGAACTAGGTGAACGAGGAGTTGTTCTCACCATCTTGGGAGCAGGAGCACTGATGGTCTGTGGAGGAGAGTTCACCATCTGAGGGGGACTAGTGAACTGTGAAGGAGGACCTGTGCTGGTGGGGACGGCACCATCATGTGCCTGTTGGGGAATGAAGGCTGCGTTTGCCTCCTGCCTCCGATACACTGGGGCTGGTGCTGAAAAGGTTTGTCCTGGTTGCCAGTTGCGTGGCTGATACTGCTGCTTGGGATACTGCTGCTGGTTAGGGTACTTATTGTACCTCTTCCAGTCAGGTTTCTGTGTATTCTGCCCCTGGTCCTTCTGCGGTGTGCCTGGACCATGACCATTATTTTGAGAATGGCCTCGATGCTGGGGTTCAGTCTGAGATTGCTTCCCAGACTTAGCAGTATCTGTCCTGTTCCAGGACTGCTGCTTACGAATTTCGTACCCGTACACACTAAAGAAAGCATCAGCCTTTTCCACCATTTGGCTTGCATCCTTCACTTTGGACATCTTGAGCTGGGCCATAAGCTCAGCAGGCCACGACTTTTCCAGCTGTGTGCACAGCACAAGGTCGATCATTCCCTCTCGCGTGCTGGGAGTCTCGTCCTTCTCCATCCACTTGCCTAAGTATGCCGTGAGATGGTCAAGGAACTGAACAGCTGTCTCCTTTTCCTGGAGGCGCGCCTTCATGAACTGATTCCTAGCATGATCAACGGTAAGACCGTACGCTTTGATGAGTGCTGTCTTCATCATCTCGTGCGTGAGATTATCTCCGCGAATTCTGTGGAGAATGTTGAGGGCAGGGCCCTCAAACAGGCTAAGGAACTGAAGCCGCTTAGCTGCCTCATCCAGATCGTACAGCTTTGCCCTGTCTTCGAAACGAGCTATAAATGGCTTGATTCGCTCGCCTTCCTTGTAAGAAGGAAGCTTGAGACGTGGAGTTGCTAGAAAAGGTGCTGAGAAATCGCTAGCAGAGCTTGGGTTAGCTGCACCCGATGTGCCTGAAACCAGGGAGACTTGCTTCAGCTTCAGCACTTCAAGCTCGTGTTTTTCACGTGCCTCGCGCTCGGCACACTCGTGTTCACGTACTTTCTGCCGTTCCTCGTACTCACATTGTTCTTTCTCATGATCACGCTGAATTTTCCGCTCTTCACGGGCGGCATTCTCGCATTGCTGCTCGTAATTGCAGCGCGACAGGACATAATCTCGAATTTCCTGGGGGTTAGTAAGCCCCATATCCTTGGCTTCCTGAAGGTATATAGTACTCTCTATGATGCTCAGATTGAGACTGAGTGAAAACTGATATACTGGCTGGTGTGCAGCAGTCTACCTAAGTAAGAGTATCCTGTATATTTGGTTTTACCAGCATTAAATGAGAATGTTATTTTGTCCCCATTCAGTGATCTTACGTAAGTCTTGCTTTATGGAGATTGCTGTACTGAGTTGTGAGTTAGAGATATTGAACTTTGTGAATGGGTGTTTAAGCGTAAATGAACTGTGACATGTTGAGTCATCTGCACATGCATGGATGGGATTATGGGCGACGGATAAGAGATACTGTAATTAATATGGATTAGGAATAGGGTTGGAGCCAGAACTGCCTTGTGGCACGCCGGCATAAATTGTGTGGAAATTGGATGCTCAATTTAACGAACATCAATTTAGCAGAAGCCCGAGATAACGGAATACTTTTTTTTTTTTTTTTTTTTTTTTTTACAATTTCTGTTAAAATGAGTATAATTCTGTTAAGGAGATTCCGTCCCCTAAACCACCGAATTACCGGAAAAAGTTCTGTAAAGTGAGCGCGTCATCGAGCCCATACTGGAAACACTCCCCTGATCAGCCGTGTGTAGTGTTGCCAGATGTCCCCACCAAGCTGCCTTGGTAGCAGCGGGGACTTGGCGACATCACTTGGCCCATGCAGTCTTTATGTGATCCCCCAACTGTGAAGTCCTGCTCTGTGCATGTGTGGCTTTGCCTTGGTATTTCAGCCTTATTTGTGTGTGTGTGTGTGTGTGTGTTTTTTTTTCAGTGAACCAAAGCTTTTATGAACCATGCCTAAGGCTTAGGAGAAGGAGAGGGTGAGGCTGTCTGTTGCCCAGAAATTGGGAATAACTGAGATGATCGAGGGTGACTCCAACAGTGACTAAACCACCCCCAGGCCTGACTGGTTTGGGAGGGCCAGTATGCCTACCTGTGTTAGGCATATTTCTGCAACAAATGCAGACCCCTACTTTTGGAGGTAAGCCTTACTGTAGTTTACTATCCCTATTTACTAAACCTTTGGGTTCACTACTATCCTCTCCTTATTCTTTATGTGTGCATATTTTATTAGTCATTATGTACCACTGTTAACATGTACACAGTAATGCATTTAAGTGGGGGTATTAATTATGGATTAAGACTGTTGTGTGTAGCATTGAAAGTTAACATAGTTTGCAAGGTTTGGGTGCGTACTGTCAGGAACTCGGCTCGACCACTGCCTTCAAGGATTTAGCAAAACGTACCACAGAAAACTGGAAGGGTTTCCTTTATACACAGCCTTTGTTTTGGAACTCAGTTTTGCAGAAAATTCGAGAAAACGGAATAGGGGTTGGCCGAATTAGTTACTTAAATCAAGCATCTACTGCAGGGATGCACAACCTTTTGGGCTCCTCGGGCCACATGATCAAATTTAAAACTCACTGAGGGCTGCAAGATTTATTTTAAACAAAAATGTAGAAATTTTAGGTGCTTAATGGTAAAAATATAGTACTTAATCCATTACGTTACAAAACTATGATTAATCCTTATCTGGCACACATGACACAATTTTCTTAATGCGATTTTTGACACTGTGATTCATAGACAAGCTTCTTTATGTTGGGTTGAAACTTTGTTGTTGCCAGTCGCAAAGAGTGCAAACTTTCATCACTCAACCTGCTTCGAATGTTTGACTTGTTTCGACTTAGCAGACTAAATGTTTGTTCACATATATAGGTAGAGCCAAATAAGCTTGCATAAATAGCAGCCTTGTTTCTCAAATAAGGATATTGATCTTTGGGCAAACAATTATAGAAACTGAGTAAGTCCCCTTCCTTAAACTTTGTATGAAGAATGTCGCTGTTCTGGAGGTCAGTCATTTCTAACTGGGCTTCTACTTTCGCATCATAAGGTGATACAGAAAAAGGGTTGCTGAACGACATCAAGTTATTCCTTTCTTTCTTGAGGTTTCCAAATCCACTGTCAAGTGCCTCCCTGAGTTACTGTTGTTGCATAGTGTTCATTTTTCTTACATACATTGTGTTTCTCACACATAAGTTGGTAGTTTGGGAAGTGTACTAATTCACCTTTGAATAGCTGTGACTGAAACAACTTTAGTTTTGGTTCAAAGGCTGTCACATGGTTTGCTAGCTGAGAAATAAGTTGGTTATTCCCTTGAAGTCTAAGATTTAAGTTATTTAAGTGACTTGTGAGATCAACAAGAAATGCCAGATCGCAGAGCCAATCCACATCATCAAGTTCTGGGACTACTTTATTCTTTTCATTAAGAAATATCACTATTTCATCCAGAAGACTGATGAATCTCTGCAGTGTATGTCCCCTGCTTAACCATCGAACTTCAGTGAAAAATACTAAACCACCATACTCTGCTTCAATCTCATCAAGAAATTGCTTGAACTGCCGATGATGCAAAGCTGATTGTGACTTAATAAAATTCACTGTGGAAACTACAACTTTCATTACATGTTTGAAGTTCAGTTCTTTTCCACACAAATTCTGTTGATGTATTATTCAGTGGAACTGTTTCAGTTCATTTTTTCGCTCTCCAAGGTGCTCGATTAATAGTTGTACCAAACCATTCTGCTTACCAATCATTGCAGGAGCCCCGTCAGTTGATATGCCTACTAAATTGTCTAAATTTAATTCAACTGCTGAAATCTGCTTTAGTAGTCCACTCAATAAATCTCTTCCAGTAGTCTGCCCTTTCAAAGAACTGAGGCCAACAAGTTCTTCATGCACAGAGAAGTCGTCTGTTACACCACGTACAAACACTAGTAACTGAGCTGTAGATATTACATCAGTATATTCGTCAGTTGCAAGGGAGAAGTACACAAATTGTTTGCCTTTTTCTTTCAACTGGTCTGCTATATCACCTGACAAGTCACAAATTCTATGGTGCACTGTCGTACGACTCAAACTGATATTTTCATACTTCTTCACAACATCTGGAGAAAGTTTTTGAACAGCAATAACAATACATTTTTTAATGAAATCACCTTCAGAAAATGCCTTTGAATTTTTAGCCATCAGATTTGCAATTTCATAGCTCACTTCTGTTACATCCTGTGACTCCTTATTTCTCTGACTGAACATGTTTTTCTGAACATCAAAACCTTGCATCAATGATTTTATTTTCTGCTTCCTTAGTTCACCTGTGATTTTTTCATAAGACTTGTGCTTTGTTAAATAATGCCTTTGCAAATTATATTCCTTACAAACAGCTACGCTACTCTGGCATATCAAACAAGTGATATTGTTTGCACTGTTTTCCACAAAGAAATATTTGTCTGTCCATATTTCATGAAATTTTCTGTGTTCATCTTCTAGTTTCCTTTTCCGAGTTGCATTTTTTCCAGTAGAAGTGCTAGCAGCCATTGTGAGCAAGAGTAATCAACCCTCTCTGAAAGAGTTTCTAATAACGACTGTCGGTACTCAGGCAGTGAGGCCGTCGACTCGGCAGTGTGGCACACAGACTCCCGTCTAGAGTGACTAATGTCTAGACACTGTGGCTGATGCGTTCACTTCTCGTCCAGTTCTGGGTCCACGGCACATTTTGAATTATTATCTGAACTGCTATTTATCAATTTATTACCTTTTATTATTTTTTACCTTTTATTACCTACTAAGGGCCGCCAGAGGGTTGCTTGAGGGCCACATGCGGCCCACAGGCCGCCAGTTGTGCATCCCTGATTTACTGTATACATCATTTACATTGACACTTATCTTTCTGTCGCTGAAATATGAGGAAATCAGAGGAACAAAAGATGTTAGGCCATAGCAAGGGAGTTTGGATAGCAGGGAATGGTGCTACACTCTGTCAAAAGCTTTAGAAATATCAAGGGCTACTGCATGAGTTTCTCCATGTTGGTCAGTCGACTGATGGATGGCATGAGTCAGGAGATTGAGTATATCAATAGTGGATTTTTCGTGGCAAAAGCCATACTGTCTATCACTGCTTAAGTTGTTGGATTCAAGATGTTCAACTGTGTACTTATTAATTACAATCTAAATACTTTACCAAGAGAAGACATTATAGCTATTGGTTTGTAATCAGACGGGTCAGAGGAACTTCCTTTCTTCGGAATTGGGTGGATATTGGCTTCTTTCCAAGAATCAGGAAATGAAGTATGTATACATAGTCTGAACAGTTTAGCTAGAATAGGAGCAAGTTGGAGAACACATTTTCCAAACAACTGGAGGAATTCCATCTGGACCTGGAGCTTTGTTGGTTTGTAAATTTTCTAGGATGTTTTTTACATATCTGGTTTGTATCTTAAGTGGAGCAGTTTTGGGAGAGTCATGTTCTGGTACAGGGATGTTATGGCTGATTTCCTCTAAAGTAGAATTACTGGCAAATGTATTGGCAAGGATATTCGCTTTACCAAGTGGTTCATTTGTGATGTTACCATCTGAAAGATATTAGTAAGGGAATGGGTGATGACTTGTTAAAGGTACTATTGAAAGAATTGAGAGTTGACGAGACTATTCTGTCATCATTATGATTGTGTAATACTGTAATATAGATGCTTGGTTGCGAAGAAAGTTTGATTTAGTGACATTTGGTACTGCTGTTGCATGGTTTCTAGCAGTTTTAAGTGATCAAGCTATTCAGATGTTTTTTATTTTAAGAGTTATATGCTAATGACTCTTGGTTCACTGCTCTGGCACAATTGCTGTCAAACCATTTTGGGGAGTCCAGTCTTTTAGTGAACTGTTGACTTGATATGGGCAGTTCCATACCAGTTTGTATTAAGTCATTATTGTGAGACTGGGGAGAATTGATGTCTCTGGAGAAGAAAGACTGCCATGGAATATCAGCAAGAAAATTCATGAATCCATCCCAATCTGCCCTAAGGGCCATATGGTCACCCTGACAGGTTCAGAACAGGGAGGTCTGGGGGAACTAACTACCGAGTTTTTGATGAGATTGTGGTCGGTGGATCCAAGTGGTGACAGTACTTCCATCCTGTATTCATCTGGATTATTTGTCAGAAATAGATCCAAGATATAGGCATTATGGTCAGGATTATTAGGTATTCTGGTTGGTTGTTTTACCAATTGCATGAGATTAAACGATTCTGCAGACAACTCGCACTGTAGACTAGCATCAACAGTCCTGGCAGAATGCAATAGCCATTCTACGTTATGAATGTTGAAATAACCTAAAATGGTAATTTCAGTGCTGAGGGTTAGGTTAAAGTTTTTCAAACATGTGGATGTGGATTCAAATATGCTGGGTTCTGAAGAAGCATTGGAGGAGTGATTAACCATACAGATATATTTGGTAATACTGTATTTAGATAATTTAGTATATATAGTGAATAGTCAAAATTAGCTGAAGTGAAGTTCAAAACTGTCAACTGCAAATTCAGATTTGATATAACAGCAGGTGCCACCTTTATTATAGAAGTTTGTGAGGAGATAGTAATCAGGAAAACAAAATGGGGATATTTCAATAGAGGGAGAGATTTGGGGTTCTGTTAGGAACTGGGATAGAGGGGATACTGACTGGAGAAAAAGTGAACAGAATTCAATTAGGTACTAAGACCGCAGATGTTGGTGAACTATAAGGCTGAGCCTGCACTCCTCAGCTGACAAGCATGAACAGTGTTTGCAACGGCCTCTGTTGGCACAGTCGTTTGATTTCGACCAGGAGGACACTGTGCCACCAGCCCTATTCTGCCAGTGGTGGCAATCTCAGATACCACCAGATTTGCTGTTATTAATGCAGTGGCCATTGTAAAGAGGGGGTAGGTAGGGGCACTCACCATCCAATCACTCGATGTAGTTCTGCTTTGGGTGTCTGCCCTTTCCTCTCTTTGTTTCTTCCTCTTCTGTCTTTCTTTCCTTCATTCATTCCTCATCTTTCTGCCCATAGGTGACTTTACACTCCCTCTTCCATCTTTCTTTCCTTCATTCTTTCCTCTTCCTTCTGCCTATGGGTGACTCTACACTGAGTGACAAGCCAAATGGTTTCCTGTACACCAGGAAACTATTTACTTCACTGGGTGGTAATCATATAACCAAATTATGGTGCCTGGTGGTTTTAATGTGTAATTACGGCGCTCCATTCGGATTGAGCCAGTGCAGGTTTATATCTAAGGGGTGGTTGGGGTTTATTGCTTACATAATGGCACTCAGAGATGAGTGACACTGGTCACTCTCATCTTAAATGTCAGGACCAGCTTGCCTAGCCCCAGGCTCTTACACTTCCCATGGGGCAACATAGGATTGGATGATGGATAAATGGATGGAAATAAAAGGTATGATATCTAATGTGCATGTAGTGTGGTGTAGACAGTTGAAGGCAGAGGTATTATGAAAGTATGCTGACCTACTCTCTGTGATAATGAAAGCTCTGAAAATGTTCAGCAAAGGGAGGTGGTCAGGAACAGGCTCTGAGGGCTAGTGAAACAGGAGCTCCAGCTCTCCCTATCACCAGCATGCCATCCACCTTAGGAGTACCTCCCTGTATGACTGGTGCTACAGTCTGCTGCTATTTCCTGTGTCGGGAAGCCGACATGCATCCCCTCGGGCAGGTGTAAGAAGACATACAGCTGTGACAGGTGTGCAGGTGACACCGCCTGCCGGACGTGAGTTTAGGATGAAACGCGGACAGGGGGGAAAGAGTAGGGGTTCGATGGATTCTGTGTACAGCTGTGGGCAATAGGGAGATGGAATAAGGAAGAGAGGTTGAGAGAAAGAGATAACTGGAGGAAGGAGGAGAGAAGAGATAGAGAGGAGTGGTGCAGGTGGTGATTGGTCAATTTGTTTATGCACAAGACTGCTGGTTGGGCGTTATCCGATCGTGGGAGCGTGCGCTGAGTCTGCAGATCTGGTCCGGCTCGGCAACGGGTGAAGCGGGTGAGATGTGGGTGATGGCGTTGGATGAGTGGGTGAAGTCATCACCCACCTCGCAACCACATGACCCGCTAGCGAACATCGGCAACTTTCTGAGGCCAGACAGGGCTAGAGACCTCAGTTAAGACTAGAGCCTGGAGGAGAGCCCTAGTGAACGGCGAGGCAGGTAGACGCAGCCCGACGTAGCCTGGTGCAGAGACGTCGCTGTATAGCCAAGAAGTAAAGTTCCAGGGAGTCAGCAATGAGAGCACTACTGGTAGTAAGTGAAAAAGTACATGCTTGTGTAACCGCGGGTACAACCGACTAGCAGTGCTATTTTATTTGTCTGTCGTCTGGGACTAGTACAAGGACTCCTAGTTAGAAACGGAAGGAGTTAAGATTTAAATGTTTAAATGTGTTTTTCTTATACTGATGTAACAGTGAATTCATATATATGAGTGAGTAAAGAGTGCTATATATATAACAGCACTAGTGATTTTTTACAAGACTGGCTTTGCTTTATTAAAATAGTGTTAGTATTCAAGTGACTTAAGAGTAGACGTGTATGTGCGGTTTTTTGGCACATTTGCACGTGAAGTGAAATGAGGTGGGAATTACCTCAGAGTTATTTGTAGATTTTTGTAAATACTATTTTGTAATTAAAGCCTAGAAAAGCCATATTATTTTGTCACTTCTTCCAGTTCCCAGTTCTAAGTACATGTGTGTAGTGGCGTGTTAGTGAAGACTCCCATGTCGCGCGTTGCCAGTGTCGAGGCGGATTTTACCACGTTACCATTCACTATTAAATACGGGAGAATATATTCCCGAGAAATACCGTAACGACACCTGGGCAGCGGTGCGACATTTTGGTAGCAGCGGTTTGGGATCACAGTGCCACAGTGCTGCGACATTTTGGTAGCAGCGGTTTGGGATCACAGTGCCACAGTGCTGCGACATTTTGGTAGCAGCGGTTTAGGATCACTCACAGTGCTGCGACATTTTGGTAGCAGCAGTTTGGGATCACTCACAGTGCTGAGACATTTTGGTAGCAGCGGTTAGGAATCACAGTGCTGCGACATTTTGGTAGCAGTGGTTTGGGGTTATTCCCAACTTTGAGTAATTAAAGGAAATAACTTAAGGGAACTGGAAGGAAGAAATAGTGAATATTGAATATTCTTCTTCTTTTTTAATTTGTTCTGAAAATGAGTGATTTTGATTGGGAGGACGATCTAAACCCAGTTGAGGAATTACCTGTTTCAGACGATTCTGACTCTGTTCCTGTTGGTTCTGACTCTGTTTCTGACGACACTGACACAGAAGACTGACGAAATGGCTACAACACCTGTTAACCCTCACCCTTCGAGCACTACTGGAGCAGAAATAGCTCAGTTATCCCAACAGCTATCTCAGGCGATCTCAGATAATAGTAAGAATCCCATACAACAATTGGGGGCCATGAAATATTTTTGTAGTTCAAAGTTTCGCTCCTCACCGGAATATCCAGGAAAGCGATTGGAGCCAGATGTTATGATCTGGTTAGGTGATATAGAGATGAGGACAAGTGATGCCTCGAAGTGGACTACAAAAGGGAGAATGGAGGTAGCTAGGACGTTTTCACTTGGTCCTGCACAAGAGATTATGGAGATTTTAATCCGGGACTCTAATGATGATTGGGATAGTTTTAAAGGTCGCGTGAAGGACCAATATTACACTGAAGAAAGTCTAGAAACGTTGCACCGGGAGTTACTTACGGCGAAGCGGAACCCCGGGGAAATCCCACTTCACTATTTTTACAGGTTACAGAGCCTGGGAGATAGGATTGTGACGTTAAATCATACTTTCCGGGAATCAGTGAATCTCATCATTGTGAATAATTTTCTGGACATGTTTCCAAAGCAGTATGTTGCGCATGTTCCACAGGGCAGGTACCGTAACCCAGTAGAGGTAGCGAAGGAAGGAGTCAAGTGGGCAGAGAAGACGAATTCGCCTCTGTCAGAAGAAAATGTATTAAAAGAAAGGAGACAGGGAACGATAGCTAGTGTGAACCCGAGTGCAGGCAGTGTTAGTGCATCGCCGAGGCCAAAGGTTCAGCCGAACACTGGGGCGAGAAATCGTACGAATGTGAATGGCGGCATGGACGCTCAGCAGAGTTCACGCGGTGCCACTTCCCGTGATAGTGATGGTTGCCGTAGGTGTGGAAAGCCAGGGCACTTCGCCAAACGGTGTCGTGCAGACAGGCCCCTCCAATGGGGGAAATACGATCAATTGTCACAAGAGCAGAGGAGGAGGATTAAATGTTTTCGTTGTTTCATGACGGGCCATCGTGCTGAGCACTGTGCGGTCCGTGTGGAAAATCCTGGACAGTCGGTAGCTAGATGCAGGGAATGTCAGAGTACTACGCATAGTACAGACCAGTGTAATGGGAAAAGGACTAAGTCACCCGAGGAAGAAAAAAAAAAAGCCGAACGAATCGGGTTTGGGAACTTAGTCGTTGCCACAACGACTGATGGAGTAGCGAAGCTGGCGGTGGTTAGAGGCGTGTGTGTAAGTTTACATTGTGAGATACTCCTGGATACAGGAGCTTGTAAATCTTTGATCAGCCAACAGACCTATGAAATTGCGTCAGGGCCTGATACTGATCTCCGACCTTATCGAGGCGGTGGGTTGGTGTCCGCTAGCAGTGATGCAATGGACATATTGGGATTGGTGAATTTCCAGGTAGAATTAGGTAGTAGAAAATATGATCAGGAATTTGTGGTAGTGAGGGACTTACCCTCAGCCAATTCCATAATTTTGGGAGTTGATTTTATATTCGCACACAGCCTAAGTATCACCGCCAACCCGCTGTGTATAAAAGCCGGGGAGGAGGAACTTGATTTGGTGACCGAGGGAGGGAGTGTTTCTCGTGTAGAGTTCAATTCTTCCTTTGTGATAACTGAGATAGTTCTTTCATCCGAGGAAAATGAGGAAGTGGATTTTGTGACAAGTCAGTGTGTCACAGATGGAACAGACATTCTGGAACCTTATACATATGGAGCAATAACGTTAAAGACAGCGTTAAGTGAGTGGGAGGTAGGAATGTTTACGCCAAACACTGGTAGTTTGATTGCGGCGGTGTTGTGGCCTGGAATTGTAAGTCCAGTGGATAATGAAGGAACAGGGGAAGGAACATGTCTTACTGTTGCGTATGCGAATTTAACCCCTGACCGGATAATTATAGATGGAGAATTTAAGGTAGGCACTGTATCCCCTTACGAAGAAGTCAGGTGGGGGGAGGAGGAAGTGAGTCCAGAGGGAGATCAGATCACTAGTGTAATGAGTGAGGATAGATTCCGGAAACTGTACACGGAAGTAGATCAGATGACCATTCCTTCAAGCCGAGAAAATGAAGCATTAAAAGGGCTAATAAGGAAACACTCAAGTGTGTTTGCACTTCCCGAGGACCCGCTTACGACCTCACCCTACTTCTATCATCACATATGTGCGGATGGACCGGTAGTAAACTGTAGGCCATACCGCATACCGGCAAAGTGGCACGATCAAGTACGTAGGCAACTTGAGGATTTACGTAGACAGGGGATTATCAGGCCTTCTCGTTCACCGTATTCTTCGCCACTGGTTCCTGTAGTTAAGAAGGATGGTGGTTTGCGGATCTGTTTAGATTTTAGACATTTAAATAAGCAGATAGTTACAGACCCTTACCCTTTGCCCAACATTGAGCATATTCTTTCACAGTTAGGTGAGAATAAGTACTTCAGTAATTTAGACCTGAAGCAGGGTTACCACCAGATATCTTTGGATGAGGAGTCTAGGCCTCTTACAGCCTTTTCATCACCTGAAGGACACTGGGAGTACTGTAACCTTCCTTTTGGATTAAAAGATGCGCCGGCTTCTTTCCAGCGTATAATTAATGAAGTCATGATTGGTCTAACGGGGAAGATAACCCATACTTTTCTGGATGACATTATCATTTATGGGAAGGCGTTTGATGCTCATGTACATAACCTAGATGAGGTCTTGGGACATCTTGAAGGGGCAAAGTTAACTATTAAGTTGCCCAAGTGTAGTTTCTTTAAACAGGAGGTATCCTTCTTAGGTCATGTCATCACCACTGAGGGATTACGCCCTCAGCCAGAGAAAATCGGTGCAATCCAAGGTATTGCAGTTCCTAGTACTTTGAAAGAACTCCAGAGTTTCCTGGGGTTAGTGAATTATTATCGCCGGTTTGTGGAAAATTTCTCCCAGATAGCGGCACCACTCACGAAACTTACTCGTGGGAAAAGAGAGGTGAAAAATACACAGCAGCGCGTGGAGTGGAGTGTGGAGGCACACCGTGCGTTTTGTGAGCTTAAACGAAGATTAGCGGAAGATGTATTGCTAGCTTTTCCTCGCTTTGACAGACCTTTTGTGTTGACTACGGACGCCAGCGGTACGGCGATTGGCGGAGTTTTGCAACAGAAAGATGATCAAGGGTTCCTTCGGCCATTGACTTTTTTCAGCCGTGCTCTAAACAAGGCAGAGTTGAACTATGCTACGATAGAGCAGGAAGCGCTGAGCATTGTCTATGGGTTGAAAGTGAACAGACCGCTTATCTTGGGTTATGAGATATTGATTCAGACCGATCATCGACCTCTTACTTGGTTGTTTAACGTAAATGCGGCCTCAGGGAGGATTGCAAGATGGCAAATTCAGGTAGCCGAATACGACATCAAGGTTGAATATTTACCAGGACAACAAAATGTCGTAGCCGATGCTCTATCCCGGTTGAGAACGACTCAGTCTAGTGATGAAGATGAAGTTGCATTACTTGTGAGTTCATGCACTGTGGAAATAGACACAATAGATTGGGATGTCACTGAGATAAGGCGACAGCAAGATGCACACCCAGTTTGGGGTAGATTAAAGAGTTATTTGCAGAATGAGACTACGGAGGTACCAAAATTGCCAGCAAAGTTAGACTGCTTTCATTTGTTGCCAGACGGTTTGCTCTATAAGAAGGAGAGTCGGTCATTTGGCATAGGGGAAGTATTCCAAATAGTAGTCCCAGAAGATAGCATTCAGTCTGTACTTAGACTTGCCCATTGCTTACCGTTATCTGGTCATGGTGGAACCAAGATTACTTTAACTCGCGCGAGAAGGTTTGCATACTGGCCTCAGATGGAGAGAGATGTCGGGGAATTTTGCAAACGATGTACCCAGTGTATACACTCCAAGCGTTCGGGGGACGCCCCAGGCCCGCTTCTGCGTTTCCCCGATGTCACTGCCCCATGGGTCAGGTGTCATATGGATTTGATTGGTCCACTAAATAGATCAGAGGAAGGGCATTATTATGTCTTGACTTTCATTGATGCGATGACTCGATTTCTCGTCGCGGAACCATTAAAGTCTAAGTCTGCCGAAGAGGTGGCTAGAGTGTTTGTGGAGCGAGTCATTTGTATTTACGGAACTCCACAACAATTAGTCACGGATCGGGGAACTGAATTTGTTAACAAGGTGTTTCAGGAATTGGCACGGTTGTTGCATATGAAACATGTGAACATTACTCCTTATCACCCATCCTCTAATGGATTGGTGGAGAGGGCAAATGGCACCGTTATGCAAATAATACGAACTATGGTGGATCAGAACGCTAATCACTGGCATAGAATGGTACCAGTTGCGGTGATGGCTTATAACTCTGGATATAATCGGACTATCCGTGATTCTCCTTACTTCTTGCTGTTTCTCAGAGACCCACAGGTGCCTTATCATGTAGTGCAGGACCCATCTTTGAAGTACAACCTTGAGGATATACCTAATTTGTTCGCCGCCATGGCAACAAGGGTTTTCGAAAGATGCCAGGACTTTCTCGATCGTGCGAGCACAGAGAACGAGAACAGAAGGGCAAAGCGATGTGCAATGAAACCACTTAT
>JAGKTI010019853.1:0-16713 GCA_018397915.1 Birgus latro | reverse complement strand
ATGTGAGTGAGGTGGAGGGGGCGAGAGGGAGGGGGAGGCCGAGGATGAGATGGAGGGATGGAGTGGAGAGGTATATGAGAGAGGGGGGTGTGAGTTGGGAGCGTGGTAGTGAAATGGCAGGGGACAGAGTGACATGGAGGCGATTTGTTTGTGGCCACCCCGTTCGGGATTGAGGCGTCTGGCAATAGATAGATAGATAGTATGATATAAGCGCTTTATAACATCACTATTAATTTACACATATCGTTTGCATATTTCATTGTTTACTGCAGAAAATATGTAGCTGAGATTAATTTATGTCTTACTTTAAGTCTGATCTGAAATCAATCCGAAGTTATTAAACTGTTCATTTCCTCTTATTAGGTAGTTTTTTCTTTAACTTCTTCATAAGGGGGACGGATTATATTTGGTTTTTACTACCACCTGACGAGGTTTACTAGCTTAAAGGAGAGCTCTTGCAGTGACAAGGTTAATTTTATGATGAGAAGCCCGTATGTAAAGTGTATATGTGTGTGTGTGTCTGTGTGTGTGTGTGTTTTATGATGAGAAGCACATATACAAAGTGTGTGTGAGTGTGTGTGTGTGTGTGTGTGTGTATGTGTGTGTGTGTGTGTGTGTGTGTGCGTGTGTGTGTGTGTGTGTGTGTGTGAGCAGAATCAGACTCGCAATCATAACAACATCATACTGGCAGGATGAAATGATAGCGTAAATGCAAGCACACATTTTTAACACAACGATGCATAGATAGACAGAAAATTGTAAAAGCAGTGAACGTGTAAAGGTGAATGTGGTAAAATGAGAGCGTGGATATGTAAATGGGTAATGTGTTAGAGTGGGAAAATTTGTGAGGGGGAATGATTCTTGGTGTGATCGTGAGTTTGGGATTTTGTGAAGAGGGGAATGTAAGAATGAAACTGCTTGTACAGGAGGATGTGGGTTAGAATGTGGGAGTGGAAGTACTTGTTGGCAAAAATGTGGAATGAAAATTTTCTGTGGATGTGCGTTTACAACTGAGAGTGTATATGGAAGTAGGGATGGCACCTGATTAGCGTATCGGTGTATGATTAATCCCTTAAATCAGATGATGCTTTTATTCTTGCCACTTTCAGACGATTGTATTTAGCTTAAGACGACACCATATAGTGAAGGGATTGAAGAAAGTTGCATCAAACCCCCACCAGTTCGAAGAGCCACTCGTAAGCTGAATGAAATCGTCTGAGTTAACAAGAATAAGAGGTAAAAGGCGTCCTCAGACCGAAGGCAGTACTACCCGCAGTCACATATATGATTAATGAGCTTTACATATGAACATGAATATATGGGAACTGCAATGAAATACAAGCTTGAGTGTGCAAAAGTACATAGTGTAAGCGTGAACAAGATTAAGGAATGGCAGGACTTGCGGCAGTCGTCGGTGAGAAGAAAAGTCACATAATACACACGGACATGGCCATTTGTAGGACATATATAAACTTAAAACAGAGAACAATTACGACTGTGAGCGTGGGAGCAACGTGGAACTCTGTGTAGGGCTATGTGTGGGAAGTACATGGGTTGAGGTGTGAACCAGGTGTGGAAAGGATGTGGGTGGGCGTGGAGGAGGGTGGAGGAGGTGTCGCTGGTGATGGAAAGGGAGACAATAGCACCAACCATCTCAGGTCAGGCCGGAAGGGGCGGGAGGTGTAGGAAGTGGGACGGTATTGGTGTGAACGATGACGGCCGCAGTGATGGAGCACTATTACCATCAAAACCTCACCGATACATCCCCGTCGGCTGTGCGGATGGAAGGTGTTACATAAAATATTTATATGTAATAACACTACAAAACAAGCAACAGATGCGTATGAGAACGAAAACTACTCGCTGGCTGCTACCAACAACGCTCTGAAGTAAGTTTTTCACCTTCCCTATGCCCAGCTTCAAGAGAATGTGTTCTTTGCAAATTTAGACCGAACGGCACTAGTTCTTCTCAGTGTTCCTAACTTTAATTATCACCACTCTTGTTTGAGCAATCTAGCCAAACTCTAATGAAGCTTGCTGGTGTTGGCAACATCCATCTTTACTTATCTGACTATCCAGTTAGGTTTGAATATCTCACTTCCAAAGACATACGCTACCTGCTGATCTCCATTTTCTCATAATTATCCATTTTAGGATATTTGGTTATACAGCATCAACTGTGGCTCACACTTCTACTCGGTGATCCCTCTGACGCAAGTCATTAGTCACTGTTATATTAATTCTCAAGAACCCAGAACAGACTGTAGTTCCCTCCTTTTACACTGAAGATTTTAGAGACATCCTCTGATAGTACACCTGTTTCTTACAGTTTGTTTTTTCCGTATAGGCTGTTTAACTATTTTCTCCACTTTATTTCTTCGATCAAAATCATACTTCCATCATCTACATTATTAATTTAGTAAAGACTTTTAGCCCGACAAGAATGGCATTTGTAACATTATGAAACTATCGTACGAGATATCCCTGAGAGATACTTCACTGATTTTTTATGGAGTGACTACTACTTTAATGGTCTGGAGCCTATATATATTCTGTGAGGTGCAAGCTTGTTTTAGTAACACTTGACTCAAATGCTCACTGCATGAAGGGGGAGGCTTTTAACAGGATCCATCATCAGCCTGTTCGTAACTCTCTCTCACCTTAAATAATTACTTGGAATCGTATCAGATCGATTCTCCGACGTACTCAGTTTAAAAATACAGTTATCTTTCAGAATTTGTTTCTTTCCTGTCTTTTTGTCTTCTCAGTAAACAAACGTGTTAACAATTCTACCTTTCCTGTCATAAATCATAGCAGTTTATCGGAAAATTTGCCACTATCACCCCAGTGATTACCATCATTGCCCTTGCTGCCTTTGGTTCTTACTTCCTTGCATAAAACAAAAACAAAAACAACTAGCAGTGCCGTGGTCACTGCCATAACTGCCACTTTCACCATTTTCATCACTAACACAGCCTACATCCGCTGTCACTCTCACAACCACAGTTCAACATGATTTTCACCACCATAAACACTATAACGGCTATCGGTGTCATTATCATCACTACCACAGTTTTCAGTATCACCACCATCTACAGTATATTACAATGATCCGATTTCTGTATGTCTGTTACCGTAACACAGCAACAACGGCACAACGTAGCGTATTTTTTGTCAGAGCAAGGTATCGTTAAAATGCTCTTACTTATAGAATAAGCCAATTTCTAGTCCTATCTGGCCACCGGTTCCAGTTATGACTCATTTCTTGCCTTGTTACATCGAGCAATGGCCACCGAAAGCGGCCTTTAAGCAAGTTACCATAATAACACAACTGCTAATACCATAATTTCTCTTACAGCTTCCATCACATGCCAGAGTAAAATCACTATCGTCGCTACCACAGCTAACAGTCCATCACAGCTACCAGCATCATGATTACAACTGCAGCTGACATTAGCATCGTTTCCATCACTTCATCATTCTCCTTTACCACTATGGCTACCAAAATAATCCTCACTTTTGTATGGAGAAAAGTTTTATTGACATTGACTTATACATGAAGCATTCGTCAACGGACTGGTAGAGGTAATAATATAACAGATGAGGGTAAACGCAGATGGAAGAATGAGAGGAATTTTCATTTTGTCCTTAAACTCGCTGCATAACAAAATAATGCATTACTGGTTATTTCACAGTTACCGCAACATCGTCGGACTGATACTGGCTACCCTAAGGCAATGAAGCTATATTCATCAAAAGGAAACCTCTAGCAGGTAAATGAATAATTAAATATTTTTTACAGTGTTTAGGCGATAATAGCTGTGCTGTCTTTCACCACCTTTCTTGATGGACACGATGAATGTTAGTAGCAGGCTACACTAATCCAGTGATGACGACGTCAAATATTTCATTACGGCTCCCCCCAGAGGTCATATTTCAGTTTAGAGGTGGTCTGTTGCTTCGTAATCCTAGGTTGTCCATAGATGGTGCGTGTTGTGAAGCGACATCTGGAAATGAGTTGCCTGCATGGACTGAGTTACCCGTCTTCGAGCATCTACGCTCATGATTAAGAGCGAGCGAGCCAAGCGAGCTCACTGTTTACTTTCAGTCAAGCTTGGAAATCAGCGGCTAGGACAGACACGGCCCGACCCGACCTGCAGGGTGAACAGAAGGTAATAACTTTACTACTACGTGAAGTAGAGTTGAAATTCTTTCTGCATGTGATACAGTCTTTCAGTAAATTTTATCAACTAAAAACTCACCCACAAACGGGTAGGAACTCCTTGGAATCTCGTGTTTTAAAAAGGAGTGTTCGGCTCTATTCGGTGAACACCTCAGTTACGAAATCAAATTTAAAACGATTTTCCATCGTAATACTGTGTATATCATCAACTCTAGCAGTTAATATCGGAGATTCCGCCTATATTTTTATATTAGAGGGAAAGTGTGATAACATGGCGCTCGCTCGTTCGCTCGCCAAGTGCCCATAAAGCGCACTTTACTGGTAAAGTAATGAAGATGTAACGTTGTCGCAGAACCAACAAACAGTTAGTAATAACGGGTAGCTGCTAGCTCTGCTGAGAGCTAGTGAGTGCTGCTAAAAGCTGCTGCCATTAATCGATTCTATAAGCTGCTGCTACTGCTGCAGCTGTTAGCAGCTGGTAGCAGCAAGCAGCGACTAGCAGGCAGCTAGCAGAAGCTAGCAGCAGCTAGAAGTTCTTAGTAAGCAGATTGTAGAACTTAACAGATAGCAGTAGCAAGCAACATATAGCAGTCAGCAGCTAGAAGCAAAAAACAACAGTATCTAGGAGCAGCACCTAGTAGTGCAGCCAGTAGAAGAAAGGAGTCACACGCTAGTCGCCAGAAGCACTTCTCATGTAGTAACTGCTAACTTCTAGCAGATAGTAACCGTAATAGCATGCAGCAGGTTGGAGCAAAGTGCTAACTGCTAGCAGATAGTAAACGTAATAGCATGCAGCAGGTTGGAGCAATCATAGAGCAGCTAGCAGCAGCTAGTAACTAGGAGAAGTTACAGGTTTACACTAGCTACTAGCAGCCAGCATCTAGCAGCAGCTGGGAAGCTCGCATGAGCTAGCAGCAGCTAAAAGCTACAACCAGCTTAGCAGTTTGCAGTATCTAGCTGCAGCCGCAGGTAGCTTCCAGCTTGTAACATCACCAGGAAGAGGCAGCTGGAAGCTAGCAGCCGCTAGGAGCTAGCACAGGTTGCAGTAGTAGCAACAATGAGCAGCAGCATCTACCAGCAGCAGCAACCAGCAGCTAACAAATGGAGCGTGCTGCATCTAGAAGCAGCTAGTGGCGTATAGCAGGTAGGAGCTAGCAGTAGTAAGGGGAGGATTTATTTTACATTGTGACTAATGAGGCTGAAGCCTCAGGCCATATGCTTGTGAGGGACGCCCAGTAGACTGACACGGAAATTCCAATGTATTTTTCATTTTCTTTATGGTTTATTTATTTTTATTTAACATAAATGATTGGAAAATACAATGGCAACAATATAATGTACTTTGTTTTGTCTTAATCAAATTTTAATTAAAGTTACGATGGCACCGCTTTGTTCTGTGACAGTGTGGTATATGGCCAATAGCTTATTGATGAATTTATTTTTGTATGCATGCATGCATGTACATGTGTGTGTAAGTATGTATGCATGTATGTATGTAAAAGGGCCTCTGAGCAGAGATAGCCTCAGGCCTAAACTATTCCTACGTGTAGTTCTTACCCGGCAGCAACAAGCAGCAGATAGCAACAGCTAGCAGCAACAACGACAATAACATCAGCAGTTATCAGCTGACAGCAGCATATATAAAGAGCAGCGGATGCTGAGCTTCGTCCAGCAGCGGTGGCGGCAACATCTCCTCTCCTCTCTCACCATGGCCTCATCTGCTTCTGCCTACGACCCGTTGAGGGGGGCAAACCACAGCAGTACTGGGCCTGCTGGAGGAGAGTTAATTCAAGGCACTGTGAAGTGGTTCAGCGTAGGGGCGGCGTACGGGTTCATTCGGCGCCAGGACACTGATGCTGATGTATTCGTACATCGCTCTGGCATCGCTGCTCCCTCTCCACAGTGCCCCTTGCTCTCGTTAGCTAAGGGCGAGACGGTCGTTTTCCACGTCGTCCAGACGCCGAAGGGTCCCGAGGCTAGGGGCGTCACCGGGCCGGGAGGTGCTGCTGTGAAGGGCGTTGCTCCTTCACGGCGGTGCCCCTCGGCTCGTGGTGGCCGGCCGAAGGATCCCCGACGTTATGGAGGAGTGGACACGATCGTCGCCATGTGCATCGCGACGGCGAAGGCTTTCTGTGGTGGTGACAAGGAGGCGCTGCTTGTTCTTCTCCCTCAGATTTTTGAGAAGAACGGGCTGCTGCGCCTTGTCATCCCTCAGAGCTTCGCTCGTGATGCGCGGCCTGCCCTTCGTCAGGAGCGTCCCTCCACCACGTTGCGCCTTCCAAACCTCGCACAACACCACGACGAAGGCTGCAGCTCGACGCTCCTCTGACGAGAGCGAGTACTTCCTCCACCACTACTTCTGCTCCGCCCCTGGACGCCGCGCCCTTGCCTACCATGCTCGTTGACGCCACACCCACCAGTGACCACCGCCCGCCGTCAGCGGCTTCGAGGAGGACCGCCTCTCCCGATCCTTCCATCCTTCGGGATGAGGACGTCCACGCCCCACCTTCACCACCACCAGCTGCTCGGGCCGAGCCTTCTACTCCTGACGGTGCACCTGCAGAAGACCTCCAGGCCACTGTGGAGGCTCCTGCATCTCCGTCGCCTCCTCCTGCACCCAGGAAGAAGAAGTGGAAGGGGAAGAAATTAAGGCAACTTCAGGCCGAGGAGATGGAGACAGACCTTCCATGTCTCCCACCCTCTCCTCCTCCCCCTTCCACTTCCTCTGCTTTTGACCAGGACCTCCAGCCTTCTCAGGACTCCCGCCTCGACCCTGCCATTCTCTACGACTCTGATGCCTTCGCCGACGTCTTTCTCGCGGAGTTCAAGAGGAACAACCCTTCATTATATTCCAAACTTACCGCCTCAGTTTATTTTCCCAATACCTCTGCCAATACTCTTACGGGCTCTCCACCCTGAGCCCGTGCCACACCCGTGTGGCAAATCTAATCATCATCATCATCATCGCTGAGCAGCATGCAGATTGCAGCAACTCACAGCTATATGGAGCGCTTAGCGGCCAGCTATCAATAGCAGCAGTAGCTAGGTAGCAGAAGCAAGTAGAAGCTAGCAGGCAGCTTTACCTAGCCGCTGATAGCAGAAGTAAATCTAGCAGCATCCAGATACACCAGCAGCTTCCATCCACAGTTGGTAGCAGCCAGCCTGCAACAACTACCTAACAGCAGAGGGCAACCAGCTGTCTCTTGGCAGCAGATAGCAGCAGCTAACTAGTGGCAACTAATAGCGTCTACCAGCAGCTAGAAGTTACCAACAATTAGGTAGCAGTATTAACAAAATAGCTGGCAGTAGGTAGCAGCAGCTGGCAGCTAGCAGAAGCTGCAATCAAGATACTGCTAGCTGATAGCTTGTGCTAGTTGCTAAAGTCTAGCATCTATTGCTTCTAACTGCTAGCTGCAAGCTGGTAGCAAGTTGGTAGCTGTTAGTTAACGCTAGATTTGAGCGGGTGTTACCGCCTGGTTGCTAATAACCAGCTAATTTCTATTATTTTTAATACTACACACATATTCCCTTTCCTGCATATGCTACACAACTGAGACGTTTTGTTCTCAGTGTTCTCGGTACTTTTGGTAGATGGGGTGACCACTATCCTCACATTTGATGTAATATTGCTTTTCGATGACTCTGTACTGAGTGGCAAGCCTACTGGTCTCCTGTAAACCACGAAACGATTTACTACGGTGGGCGGTAACCATCTAACCAAATGACTCGTCCTGCTTTAGTGGGCTAAGGAGCTCCAACCAGAGGGAGCCTGTAAGGGTTGATACATCATAGGGTCGTCTGGGTCTGTTGAAGTTTATTGCTATACACAGTGCCACTCAGTGAAGAGTGAAGCTGGTTAGCCTTAAATGTGGGGATCGGATAGCCTAGTTCCGGACTCATACGCTCCTGTTGGGTCAAAAAAGAAATGGATGACGATTTAATGGATGGTTTCTCGATACTTCTTTTTTACTCGCTCTTTCGTATGGAAGGTGCTTTATATCTAAGTCAACTTTCGATAGACTGGGTACGAATAGTCGATCCCTTGAATTCTTTTGTTTCTCACTTGTGATGATTTACTGCGGTGTATTTTTCATGTGTGTGTACTGTATAGGAAGGAGAGGGAGTCTTCACACAGATCACTGCAGCAAACCTTCCATCATCTCAATGACCCACTTCGCCAATGCCCTCCTCGTTCGTTGCCGTGCTACTTCACTCGATGCTATTGTTTTGGCACCAGATACAATTCCTTTGACTCCGTGACTAAATACTTTCCCTCTAAATCTTCTGTGCAATACTTATCTCTCCACTTATATTTTACATCATCTTTGCTTAGCTCTCGCTTGCTGTACACTTCTGGTCAGCTCTGCCTACAACGTTCACTCCTGCAGCTGTAGTGTCCGGGCATCTAGACCTTAATAAATCTTGAATGAGTCTCCTCTTTCTTCCGTTTTCTCTGGTAAAGGTGGCCATTTTCTTTTTCTTTTTGCTTAATACATTAACATTATAAAAAAGATAATATGTTTGTCATATCACGTTGCTTTACAGAAATTTGTACGGAAATTATCGTTTTCCGACATTTTATATTCTAAATTTCTAAGGTGCGATAATCTCCAATGCCTTTATATTTATGTAGTGTAAGGCAGCGGCTTCACGAGACTTGAGAATGCAGAAGGCATGTGTTTGATGTCGACTGCTACCCTGCGTGATATATCCAACAGAATAATCCGGACTTTCAAGAAGCCTGCAATTTAGACCGCCCCTGTCAAATTACGCTGCATTAATTTTCTTTTATGCTTCACGTTTCTTTCGTAAAGTAATGAATATGCCAAGAGCTAAACACAAACTGTTCTTTTACAAACGTCCTCTCATATTCGCATACTGAAAACCCCTCTTTTCGGACAGAAGCATAATTATATTCTTGCTCCATTTACTTTAATCAGTTCCCACCTTTCCAAATGTTCTCCTCTACACTCGGTTCAGCCCTACATAATGCAGAGTTTCTATACAGCCTCTTCTCCGTTCAAAACCCCTCGTCCCAAATAACACTCATCTTAGCAACATAATCTCTCAGCTCCCAGCACGAAAACTTCTCTGAAAACAGGATCCTCCATGCCCGTATAAATCTTCCCTCCCTGCCTTAAGCCTTTCTTTACACAAACTCCTGCCTCACGATCACTGCCGTCAGCTCATCCCCGGTCAGAGGTGCTATTCAGATCAAATCTAACAACTGTACATCAAAATCAAGAGCTTATCAAAGGCTTGGGGAGAGGGTAAGAGAAACTAAGAAGCCTGTTTTATTGCTGTCAGGTCAAGGAACATGGCAAGATGAATTTAAAACAAACTGGGTAGAAATTACTGAGCACCTGCTGTCTTATACTCCTGTTCTTTTCGGTTAAGGAAACTCTCTAACACCTCTTCCTTTTGAGATTTATTTTTGGATATGGCTGGTTAATATCTTTTTGTACGCCATTTATACAGAGTGTGGTGAGGTTAGAAGGATTTATATAACTCAGAAGGTGAAATATAAAAATAAATAAATAAATCGTTAAGGGAAGGTATTAGGGTGCTTTTTCAACCGACGAGAATACAGGCCTTATTTTCAATGTGAGAAGGAAAAACCAATGTCAGTTGAAGATGCACGAGTTAACATATAAAAGAGTACTTACCGCATTTCGTGATATTACAGAGGAACGTAAATACAAACGAGGAGGTTCAGTGATAGGTGTCAAGATATCATCAAGAGGATTAAATTTTCCTTCGGGCAAGACTCTGGTTTTCAAATACAAATGTACAGTTGCGGACAGTAATATCTGTCCACATTTTACACGATGAATTGTAAAACTCTGCCAAGATATTCAGGAAAATTTGTTGGGCTCCAAACTTGCATTACTGTGTTTCGAATGTCATTGCTCACTGTCTCGTTATTCATCGCTACGAGTTTGATCGATATTTACGGGTATGATGTCATCTCCCCACTTTGCTTCACTGTTATGGACTTTTATAACCATTTTTCTGCGTGTAATCCCCCCTCATTTTTCTCGGACTGACTGATCTTTCATCTTTGCGCCACAAAATGTATATAAAAATTCGGGTATTCGACCGCTTTTATTTTGCTGTTCAAGTCTTACTTATGAGGCGCGTCGTCCCTCGAACACAACCTCCTTTCTTACCTCTCCCCCGCCTTTTCTTTCCCTCTGGATCCCCCCTTAATGAATCTAATGAGACGCAATTCAAGAGAGGAACAACTAATTACTACCTGAGCAAAGTGACGGTGCGAATAAAGGCCTCCTCTTTTTTCCTCCCTCCTCCGGGCTCTGTTTGTTGTGCTCAAGACGGATCCCCGCGATAACATTCACCCCGACAAGCGCTTATGTTTGTAAGGCTTTAAGACGAACATGGATTGAAGTTGTTTGTGTGGTGATGGGAGAGGAGATAGGCTGTCGGGATGGGGAGGTGGGAGGAAGGAGGAAATGATAGAAACAGCTGATGAAAAGAGGAGATGCCTGACAGAAGCCGAAGGGAAAAGTAATATAAGGCGTGAGAAGTCGTGATAATGAAAGGGAAAAGTGAATGAAACAAAATGAACAGTAGGAAAACTTTGGACTTAGGGTGATGAAATGAGGAAGGTATATGACGAGGAAAAGATAAGAGTGAGCAAGTGAGAAAGAAGGGTGAGAATGTAATGAAATAGGTAAACAAAGAAGTGTGCCTATAGGATTGGTGCTGCCAAGGAAATGTGAGGATAAAGGAGTATTATCGCATAGAATCTTACAACCTATATGGTAAATGGGCAGAGGTAAACATTAGTAAAGAAAGTGACTGATCTAGAGAGAGAAAGAGAGAGAGTGGTTAAGTAATTCGGAAACAGTGAAGGGAAGGTACGGAAGTTTAAAGTGAAGAAAAAAAAACGAAAATATTATACCAAGACACTGAAACAACAACTAACGAAGGCCAAGCACAATACTGAGCTTGATTAATATGGTATACTGAAGCTTGAGGTGGTTTCAGAGGCAGTGGTGCTGAAGGAAGAAAGAGAAACTAGTGTGTGAGGCTTTGGGCAGAACAGATATACGTAATTATTCTATGACCCTGTGACAGGTAACAGTTCCTAAAATGTCAACTGCTGTGGTAATATATTTTTTACCAATGAACTGCATAAAAGCGAGATAGAGTTAACAAACATAGTGAAGAATTAAATTGGATAAAGAAATTAGCCTGCAACAAATGTAATGATGGAACTACAACACACACACACACACACACACACACACACACACACACACACATCTGACAAGAGGCTGGGGGCGGGAGTGATGGGCGACTCTAGATAACGCTGGTAATCCATTCAGTGAAATTTTGTCCCCCATTGTTCGTTTATTGCCTTATCGCCCCGCCATCTGTTTTCCTCAAGGTGCTTACGTGGGACTTTTGCGCTGAGGGAGATTTGAGTGTGAGGGCACTGAGGTGCGTTTTGTCCAGAGAAGCTCCTGTATGACGAATTATTTCTCTTGTGGGATTTAAGGTGTTTTGCAAATAAGGACGAAATGCTGGTCAAGTGAAGGTGAATAACGTGGTGTTTTTTTTTTTTTTATATCACTGGCAGGTCTTTTCACACAGAATATATCACGTTAGTCAAAACACACACACACACACACACACCACGGAAATCAATCAAACAAAAACTGATAAAGCAAAAATTCAGTTTAACAGTAAGTTCTTCCTTCTAACATTAATATATCCTTGTGAGAAGCAAATTCCAGTACGTAATAGAGCGTTGACTTTAGGGATATACTTTCATGTACGTTTATGCAAAAAACATGAATGCTAAGCGTGAAGGTTTCTTGACGTGTTTTCATTTATCTGTCCATCAGTTCATCCGTCTATCTATCTATCTTTCCATCTATCTATCTGTCTGTCTGCCTGTCTGTCTATTTATAAATTTAAATCTTCATCTATCTGCCTGTTTGTCTGTCTGTGTGTCTATTAATCTAAATATCCTATCTATTGATCTCCGTACCGTATACAATGTGTGTGTGTGTGTGTGTGTGTGTGTGTGTGTGTGTGCATGTGTGTGTGTGTGTGTGTGTGTGTGTGTGTGTGTGTGTGTGTCGGATGTATGAAAAAGGTGAAAAAAAAACATTATCCCAGACAAATAAATACGAGAGAACCATAACCTCACCACGGTACATTTGCTGGATGAGGCTGTGTAAGAAAATAGAGAACTGATGCTATTACTTTAACGTCAAATCAGACAAATTAACGACGAGGGAAAGAGTATGCCGAGAGAAGCCAGAAAATATCAGGATGTCTGAGTTGCGTGGTGCCGTGCCAGTTAATGTGGAGCCTCCCGTACTCTATGGTGGTTTGCGGGTGGAGGCTGGCGTGTTGACCCCGTAGATTTTTTTAAGACTTCTTCCCTTGCTATATTCACAAACACTTATATAAGCGCACACACACACACACACACACACACACACACGCAACTACATACTATTCCCACCACAGCAATACCCCTTTCATCACTACTGCCACCACTACAATTGCTTCCATCATCATTACCAACACTACTACTTCCACCACAGCACCTGCCACTTCCACCACCACTACCACTTATTCCATTACTACCACTACCACTTCCACCACCACTCCTCCCATCACCATTAAAAACCACCATTCCACAACCACCATTTCTGTTGTTACCATCACTGGAACCACTAATACCATCATCACTTCCCTATCATCACTACCACCGCCAGAACCACCACCATTATCACCACCACCACTATCACCACCATTACTGCTAACACCAATACCACCACCTCCATCACAAACACTACCACCACCATCGCCGCTGCCTGTTCCATCATTACCACCATCAATACCACCATCACCTCAGCCGCTATCACCCCATCCAGACTCTACCATCCCTTCCATTTCTATAACTTTCACCACTACCGCCACCAATACCACTCCTTCCACCACTGCCACCACCTCTACCTCTACCACTTCCACCACAACTAACACCCATTCCATCATCACCACTCCTGCCACCACCACCACCACCACCACCACCAATAACAGTCCTTGAATCATTACCATTACCACCACGAACATCTTCCTTTCAATTGCTACCTCCACCTTATCGCCACCACTAACACCTTTCCTCATGATTTGCAACGCTAGCTTTTCTTTTCGTTTTTCTACTTTAAGAACCTTCAGTCAGTGTTCTTTATTATATTTATTTATTTTTTTGTGGTTTATACTGAGATTAGTTGTGACGTTGAATGATCCAAAGTTAAGCATAGTCTTCATCACATCAGTTCATTCCTAGCTGACTTCATTACTAAACACACACACACACACACACACACACACACACAACTTGGTAAATATTTATCATCAGAACTACGATCATCACCACCCTAGTTTGTCCTCCCACCAAAACCACCACCAGATCAAGTACTCACAACTACCATAATTACCCTTCTCCATTGCCAGATATACACGACTAATGATTACAGCAAACATCTCGCTCACCGACTGTACCCGTCCACATTAGCGCTTCCTGCCTCTAAAGCCCCCGTAGTAAACAAAGACTGGACAACTTCCGCCACTGTGGTGCTTCTGTCGTCCGCCGAACCATTGTGATCATTGTTTGCAGCTTTGATTTGTAGAGCAGGCTGAATGAAGGCCTAACTATGAGATCCATGTTTTTCTATCTAGCTATGAAAATCAGAGACCTTTAAGTGTATACAGTAGCTCAGGGGATGGCAAATGACACCACCGACAAGTCCTGCATTATCGTTTTCCTGTCGGATTTGTGCCTATTGTAAATGTGTACTTCAGTGTTTTGGAATGCGTGACATGCTTTTGAAAATAAATCTTGTCTTCACTGCACACACAACAAGCCAGCACTCTATTCGTAGTACAATGTTGGCTGAATGGACACGTGACAGATCCCCAAATGGGTCAGGGAACAGGTCATCGACTGTAATTTTAATAAGATTTTTTTATGAACGGAGGACACCAGTAATCAGGTGTACGGATTATTGCTCATTTGTTTTTCCTACCTCTGCCCTGTTATTAAAAGAAAAGGGGGGGTGGGAAGCTAAGACTTGCCGACATGCCATAAAAACACCTCGAATACCTCACATTAGACCTAAATGAGAAAGCCCTGGCATATAGACGGTTGCATTAATGTGCAGGTGGTTGACAGTGTACACGCCATCTGTTGCACGTAGGAAGATTGGTGAGCTTAATGGACATGACTGCTGTCCCTGGAATCTGATACATATCCTACATATCCTAGTCCCCATTTAACCATTATTTATATAGCTATAGTTATAATCATCTCGTCTACATGATTACTCTTACGTCAATACAAAGGTTGTTTCATTACGTCATAGCCAAACAAGAGAGCTACCACTGTCACCACAATTATAACTAATTAAGCCTCGCCATCACCTGTACGACACCACAATTATTACTCTCACATAACCAACAATACAACTGGTTACATGATCATTATATCTTACTATTTCTGTTTACAATCTGTAGGACTTATCAGTACCGGAATCCTGGAAGTTCTCTAATGCAATAATCACTGGAACGTTCAACGGCAAAAAATATTATTCTATCCAATCCCGGGCACATCTGTGAAGGTTGAAAAATGCTGCAATGAAGGAACAGTGCTCAAGGGAAACAGTGACGGTTCCAAATATAATGTAAACACAAGCTGTAAATGAAAATTATGTACTGTATCTGATGTATGAAATGGCCGATTTCATCAACTATTTTCTTTACGCAGAGAGTCATTGATAAGTGACACTGTAATCGACCAAACAAAGTATCAAACTGAAGACTCGGTGCTTGGAAATCCCTGTAAATTGGTAAGTAAGGAAGCCTAACAATGTGTGGCCGAGGCAAAGAATATGAGGTATGGTCAAGAAGTTAAGTATACTCGTAAGCACAGACAGACATATGCGTGTTCGGAAAAATCCCTGTAGCTACAATGCAGTGAGGTTATAACACAAGGCTCTTTATTGTAACTAGCCAGTCCGTGGTATCATACTGTACTTTACATGCACTCATCGACAAGGCATAAGGTTATGGATAAATCACTTAGTGCTCCATTCACTGAAGAAACCTTACTGAGAGTTCCAAACGATAGCGAAGGACCGAAGGAAATACCGTGCCTAAGTAAGTGTGCTGTCAGGAATGTAAATGACTGCAACAAGTTTTCAAGCAGAAGAATTATTAGAAAGGGCTCTGAAAGTCTGAAGAGATAGTTTAAAATACATAAAACTGCAAAAGGAGGGAAGCATGCACCCGATAGCAGGGATGAAATAGTTTCGCGTCTAAGATTATGTTAGGCATAATGGTTTATCCACACCAAAGGCCTGAGTAGATTCCAGCACCACTTGAAAATGTAGAAAAGAGATCAAACCGCACAGGGGATGAGGGAGGGTAAATTCAAGAGTTGATATTGAAAAGAAAGAATAAACAAAGTGGGTAAAATGAAATAGGGAATAGTGCTGGAGAGGAAGGACGGAATCGAGGAGGAGAGAGGGATCTTAATTTAGGGGTTAAAAGGGGGAGTAGGAAGGAACCCACTACCTCATTAGTTAAATTAGTGGGGGACTTAGCGGGTATTTGACAAGTGAGGGGGCTTGGTCTGTCGGTTCATCTGGCTTTGTTCTGATCCCTCTGTGTCCTGCCATTATCATTCAGTCAGATTTATTCTATCGGCCTCTCTCACCTGCCCTTTCGTTTCCATTTTTACCTATTTTCACTCGATCTTGTCCTCTCTTACACTCCTCTCTCCTCTCCGTATTCCTCCTCAGTCGTCATTTATTCAGCCTACTGTAAACTCATAGTCATTTGCCAGCTCTCGTCAACTACAACACATCCGTACACATCAATCATTTCAGTTAGCTTGCCTCTTCCCACTCACACTCTCTCATACGCTGTCTTGCAACAAGTCTCTCTTTTAACTGATTCATTTTGACAAATAGATAAGAATAAGTGGGAAGAAATAATACAGAAAATCTTTATGGTCTTATATTCTCTAATCTTTCGGGCTATACAGAGTCCATTTTCAGAAAGATTCTCCCTCTACATCCCGAAACGATAAAGAAATAGAAGGGGTTAAGTTTTTCTGCTTTCCCTCACAACCATTCATATCCAAATTTGGCTCTCTTTATGACAAACTCCTTTCTATTCACACAACAAAATGTGCTTAGAAATATTACATTAAGGACTATTTTCTTCCTCTGTATGTCACATTTCACTATACGTGTAACTGATGTAAGATACCCATTATTCACCATACTTGACTAATCGCCACTCCGACATGTATAGCATAAATCACATCCGCCGTTGATAAAACATCCATACAGTAAAAACCGTTCCGATTAGAAATGAATCCTCAATATTATCCAGTCTGGACTGATTTATTGTATCTTAATAAAAAGATTTCATTCAATAGCTCGGGCTGCTGTGTTATAAATGATAGTCCGTCTCCTTTTCTG
>JAGKTI010019852.1:1707-16713 GCA_018397915.1 Birgus latro | reverse complement strand
TAAGAGTGTTGAGAAATATAAATGATAAAGGAGTATACTGATCCAAAATAGATATGATAATATTTAGGAACAAAAAAATTTGCCAGAAATATATGCCACCATATATGCATACGATGATGCCTATAGTGCCCTTAGATTAAGGATGTGTTACAGAGTAAACTAGAAATATCCTCTCACTGTCGCACAAGGTGATAATCGAGCCTGGAACCTTGCAGCTGCGTGTTTAACACGTAATAGCTCTACAATACCAGTGTCCAAAAGTGTAAATCGAATCTCTTTGGAGGACATCCTTGTTCAAAAAATATATACGATCTTTCAAGTTCCTATGGAGAATTTGGGTCGAGGGTGTTTTAGTTAAAAACCCAATATAATAATGTGATATTACGGTTCTGAATTATAAGGGACAGCATTAATTTTGCTTGTATTTGGTGATTCCCTTTATATTAAATATTTACAAGGTTACTTAGCCATTACACATATACCTTACTGAATGATCCATAAAGATGTTAGTTTCCTGAATAGTCTCATTGGTTGGTGTTTAGTTCAATGGTGTGGAAATTAATCTGTTCATCGAATAACACGCTGCGATTATGAGGTGGCTATTGTAACTCCGTTCATGGCCTAGCTGAGGATCGACTCTTGGCCTCTCCTCTGCGATTCAGAAATTCTCCTGCTCCACAACGATAACCCCTTCCAGGATAGTTTACTCTGTAACTCTTACTTGAGACAGACAGACAGAGACAGTGTTGAGGGGCGAGGGTTATTCCATTAACAAGGGGCGGGGTTTCAAGCGGCTAGGCAGGAGTGCAATAGGGGTAGGGAAGGGGAGAGATGGGGGGAATTACAGTGTCACCAATAGAGACCTAACTTTTGTGTTCCACACCTGCGTCAGGACTTAAGTCCACGATAACACAAACAAAGCTGTCTGTCCTTTATTCCGATGTTATGTGGCTAATGATACCCGAGTGAGGGGGTGTGGCAGTAAGGTGAGGAGGGGGCGGGGTAGCACCTCGTAATTACTGCTAATGCTTGTTTGGCTACACGTTCAAGGAATTATTTCAGGATGACGATATATTTGACTATTCGCAGTTATTAAATCAGGTGTAATATCACATTTAGCACTCAGAGAACACATATCTGCGCCAATGCCATTACCATTAAAAAGGATCCGGATCCGGATCCGTGAAGATAGGATCCCGATGCGGATCCGGATCCGCCCCTAAGTTTGATCAATTCTTTCTTGGCCATGGCCCACCCTTCCACAATATTTCATTGAAATTCTTTGACAACTTTTGGAGATATCGTCTGGACAGACCGACAGACAGACAGACAAACATAGGTGAATGCATAACCCCATCTCCACCTCTAAACCACTCACCTCCACCACCGCCTGGTCTGACACAGTTGCCAGACTTGTGAAGCTATCCCTGCTGCTTCACTTCTCTGTTCGAATATTTACGGGGTTCGGAACGACGACACGACTTTTTTGGCTGACTATACCTGCATACCCTGGTCAACCAATTTTGGAGGGATATTGGCTAACTTATTTAGATGTCTTCCTTACAAATATTTGGTCCAACTGCTCACTACCCAGAGAACATTAGACTTGGACATTCTGATTCTATTCTGCTATGAGTGATTGTTCCTGATTTTCATGACAGAAGTTCACCATGATTGCTTCTGAATTTTTTTATATAACTGAACTACACTGGGTGGGCATTCTAGTCAGGGACCCACTCGCGTGATCATTCATCACCATGCTGCTGACCACTGCATGGACAGCTGAGGTGTGCGTCATAACCTAACCTATATATTCAACATTTCGATGTTTTGCATCAAACTGCGTATAAAACGTTGCTTCCATTATGTCTGCATCATTTGGATAGCCTGTGAGTGATATGTTTTCAGCACGTTACTGAAAATCTTTTTGGATGGTTGTTTCGTTTGGTTGTGGCTTCACTCATATCTAGCAAAAGAAAAGGTTTACAGGTTATTGTGATACACATTCAGAAACTGTGCAGTGCTGTGGGAAGTGAATGGGACATAGAACCTTGAAAATTATTTGATTTTTTTTACCATATACCTATAGACTGTGCACAAAACATGTATAATAGCTGACAGGTCACTGAAAATGTCTCCAGAATTTGTGATGCACTGGGGGTGCAACAGAATACCAAACATATATAGCTGTCGTCTTTAAACACAGACCTAATGTGACTGCAAAGATGCACCAGCAAATCTGGCCCAGTCGCCAAGACTGGCGCCCACAAACAGTGGTGTGCAGCAGTGGAACCAGATGAGTTGGTGGATCGTCACAGTCAGAGGAATCTGCACAACCACCAGTATGTTGTCAAAATTATAGTATCCCACCTTACATCAAGGGATACAGTTACAAATATGTCACTGTATAAAAGTAATTACTGTTCACCTGAAATATTCACTCTTCTTGATTACCGAATATTGTTTCCAAGATGAATAACTGAGGGAACAAGAAGAAAAAAAACGATAAATCGCTAGAGAGCACATACCTCCACCAGTGCTAGTACAACTTATAATTTACTGGTGTACTTCCTCTTTCCTACCAGACGAGTGATTTTATTGTCTCACATAGTCTGTTAATTCTACGGTCTTACTAGAAGCTTTTACAAAATTTTTGACAGCTTACTTCTGGTAATGCCAATAAACAAAATTTATTTGTTGTTTTATCCTGTCCTAGATCCAACAAAAAATCTAAGCCACCCGTCCTTGATCCACTGTCGGCTTATCCTCCAGATTTCAGTGAAATCTGGTAATAACTTTTTGAGATATCTTGTACACACAAACAAACAAATAAGGGTGAATGCAAAACCTCCGTCAACCTCCTTGTTGTAGGAAAAAAAAATTAAGGTGAAAAATCCAATATTCCTTGAGATTTTCTCAGATGCCTAATTTAAGGGAAGACTGTGATAATTAATGAATATTTATCTGCTCTAATGACCCTTGTGCAGCTGACAGAGATATAGTCTAACACTTAGTCTTACCTTGTTGAAAAAGGACTCTAATGCTGCTAAAGGTGCTTGTATGGCGTGACGGTTTGATGAAGATACAAGAAGACAACTCCAGCATTGCCATCACCCCCAACAGTGACGTCAATACAGCTACCCAGACTATAGGACCTAAGGGTAGCAGGAAACCCCAGGTGTCCTCCTTAACATCACTACGGCGAACCATGAGTCTGCCGTAAATGATGTTCAAAGGGAAGGTAAAATCAACGGCCTCGGCTCTTTGTGCTGTGATGCCGTATAACCCAAGACCAATATCTACCTCCTGTGGAAAGAAATTTTTTATCATGGACGTATGGTGATATGCTTTAATCTTATGAAGTGAAGTGGAAGGAAAACCTCTTATATGGTCGGATAGTGATGGAACGGCTAAAGGCATTAGATCTGATGAAGCTGCATTCCATTTTGTAAAGTCAAGAATGATACAGAGAAGCAACACACATGCTGTCGTTATGTGCTTGAAAACTGTCGTGATACTAAGAGCTTGTTACCCATTGCTACATAATCCTCGGACGAAGACAAGCCAATCTTATGTTTCATGAATCTCTCTGGTGACAGGAAAAATAAATCATTTAAGATTTATCACATCTTGTACGTTAATAGAAACTATTTTACCTATTAGGCGACGAGCGATCGCTCCCAAGTTTTATATTTATACTCTCTGGGTTGGTATTGGTCAGTTATAGTGAAACCTAGCTCTGGTGGCAGCTGGATGAGAATAAAGGGGTGAAGTGGATAACAGGGAAGAAACGGCGGGCAGTTTACAATTCTTGTATTCCTACCCTAACTTAATCTTCCACCCTCTCCCTGACCTCTTCGTCCCTAAAACACACACACACACACACTTAAATCTTACCACATGTAAAAAGATCTCACAATAATTATGAATAGATATGAAGTGGATAATTCAGTCTGCTGAGACTAATAAGTTAACATCAACGCTACCATCATCTTTAGAAACCTTTATACTCAAACCACTTTTATTCTAGAGACAGACACCATTGAAAATTTTGGTTCAAAGTCAGTAGAACTAGTAGTATCTCAAACGAGCATTATGTTACGTCCCCAACCCACACTACCACAGGCTCCAACAGAAGTAATACGGTATAGGAAGGATGTTGCCGTGAGTTTTTCTTCTTATGGTTAGCCTTCCGGTGTACAGCACACAAGATCAGCCCAGGTGTCATAAATAACAACTGGCTTCTTACGTTCACTGTCTTTATTTTCCAAACATTTTCCAAATAACTACACTTAATACTTTCCAACTTTACTATTTTCACAAATACCAAAAATATACAAACTTTACTAACTGCGATTACCCTTAATGCTTGACGACAACACTTCACTGTTTTCACAAATACCGATAATATGCAAACTTCAGTAACACTTCACTGTTTGCCAACACTTCACTATTTTCACAAGTATCGAAAAAATACTGCACTGCACTGACACTGAACTACATTAAAACTGAACTGAAAACTGACTGAACTGCTGTAGTCTCTTCCCCATCCTTATGTAAGCTTCCTATATTCTAGAGTATTAAACACCTACACATTTCTTATCCATTCCTGAAGGGGGCAACGTTTACAACAGTTACCAACTCGATGACATCCAAAACATGCCAAAGTTTTCTTACACTGCAAAACACTCTAACTTATATGCCATACCAACTTAAATTACATAATTTAATAAACAGTCACATAAATAAAACATTACTGAGAAAAAAAAAAAAGCACAAAAACTGATGTACAACCTACGAAATAACTACGCTCACAAACAGCAGTATAACTGGCAACTCTGACTCGTGTAGGAACTATGATATGAAAAACATTGAGAAACTTCCAGACTACTCAACTGGCAAATCTCACTTCTCAACACTACCCCCTCCCTCGTCCTTTTTGTCATGCCGACAAAACTTCACAATATATACAAATAAAGTCCTTATTCAAACTAAACATTTAATTATACACAGAGTAATCCTTCAACATATGAGATCATCTCCTATGATGCTTCCACCGACGTCCCTGCTCCTTCACGCAGTCCACTCCTCCTGGATTGGCATGGT
Source organism: Birgus latro (assembly GCA_018397915.1). NCBI lineage: Eukaryota > Metazoa > Arthropoda > Malacostraca > Decapoda > Coenobitidae > Birgus > Birgus latro. The sequence continues at coordinate 11,607 of JAGKTI010019852.1, read as the reverse complement.
CCTCTTCCTGATGCACTTCTCTTGGAAAACTGTCACTATCCTCTTGTACTTCAGTTACTCGGTCCTCCTCAACATCCTTGGCTGCTGGCGACACGATTCCTCGGAGACATCCGAGCTGTACTGTCCTGGCCAATGGTACAACCGTAGATGATTCAAGTGTACCACTTTTGGGCGAGACTTCCTGCCTCCCTGAATCCGGTATGTTACATCTAATAGGCAGTCCAACAGAGTGTATTGCCCATCCCACGGGCTCGGCAGCTTTGGTGACTGTCCCTTAGTCTGCTGAGGATTGTATAACCAAACTTGGTCACCATCCTTGAACCTCACCTCACATGCCTTGGCATCATACTCTTGATTCATCACTTTACATGAAGACTTTAGAGCTACTCATACTTGATGATGTACCTCAGCCAGGCTTTCCTGAAGATGCTTTGTATAGCTTATAGGCAGCTCTTCACCAGGTGGTCTTCCCATTAACAAGCCAACAGGTAAACATACCTCGTGGCCCAATGTCAGTTTTGCAGGGGTGTAGCCAGTAGACTCATGGGGTGCAGACCGATATTCCATCAACAACGAAGGTATTTTCTGGTCCCACTCTGTTTGTCCCTCTACGCAGTACTTGGCCATTTCTTGTCCCAGGATCCAGTTGAAAATCTCCACCATCCTATCTGACTGTGGCCTTAGTGGGGTCATCCTGGTCTTCTTGATCCCCAGTAACTTGTAGCACTCATGGAACACAGCAAACTCGAAGTTTCTACCTTGGTCTGACTGTAGTTTCTGTTCCATCCCGAAACAACAGAAAAACTGGTCAACCAACACTTGAACAACAGTTACAGCCTCTTGATCTGGGATGGCATAGGCTTCTGGCCACTTTGTGAAACAGTGATGGCAGAAAATACATCAGCTGAAGACATTTTAATGTCAGTCATGAGGAAGTCAGAGGGGGGGAAGTGATGGAGGAACAGCACTGGAATCGTCTAAGGTGGAATTGGAGGAGAAAGTCTGAGCGAAGAGATCTGCATTATCAGTAGAAGAAATAGATACAGAGCCATCAGAGTAGAAAAGAGGAGGGAAGGATGATGAGATAAAGTTGTTAGAAAGGTTTTTGGCAAGGTGCAAGAAGAAGCGAGAAGAATTCGAGTTGGAGAGTTGAGAACATTTAGCATGGATGAAATTATTTTTAGCAGAGCTAAGAACAGACTTAGCACGAATCCGGGCAGAAACATAAAAAAGATGTGATTCAGGGGTGGGTTGGTTCCAGTACCTTTAATAGGCCCCCTCCTTGTTGCGGACAGCATTAGAACAAGCGTGATTAAACCAAGGCTTTCTTGCATTAATCAGAGGATATGAGAAAGGAATGTATGCTTCCATGCCCAAGAGAATAACCTCCATAATGCGCAAGGCACACTTAGACGGCTCCTGGCCATGGACGCAATAATCATTCCAAAGAAAATCAAAGAAATACTGCCTGAGGGCCTCCCAATCTGCAGCTCCAAAGTGCCACAGACAGCGTTTCTTTGGAGGGTCCACAGGCCGTACCGGAGTGATAGGACAGGTTAAGGTAATAAGGTTATGATCGGAGGAGCCCAATGGAGAGAAAAGATCAACAGTGTAAGCAGAAGGATTAGTTGTTAGGAAAAGCTCAAGTATATTTGAACTCTCTCCAAGGCGGTCAGGGATACGGGTAGGGTGCTCTACAAGCAGCTCTAGCTCATTAAGGATAGAAAAGATGAAGGCTTGTTCACCAGGTGGATCAGTGAAAGGAGAGGAGAGCCAAAGGTGGAGGTAAACATTGAAATCTCCTAGAATGGAGATTTCAGAGAAAGGAGAAATGGGTAGAATATGCTCCATCGTAGAAGTAAGATAGTCAAAGAATTTTTCAAAGTTGAATCAGCAGATAAGTAAACATCACAGATATATTTAGTCAGAGAATGACAGGAAAGCCGAAGCCAGAGAGTAGAGAATTCAGAAGAATCAAGTTCAGGAACACGAGAGCAAGATAGATCGTTGAGTACGTATACGCAACAGCCACCTTTGGCTTTGAAATGAGAATACAGAAAGTAGAAGGATACAGAAAAGGGTTTGCTGTCAGTTGCCTCAGACAGCTGGGTCTCAGAGAGAAAGAGAAGGTGAGGTTTAGAGGAGAGGTGGTGCTCAACAGAGCGAAAGTTAGAGGAAAGGCCGCGAATGTTACAGAAATGAATAAGGAGGACAGTGGTTCCAGGCAGCTCCGTGAATCATCACCGGGAGAGGGGCGGATGGTGGGGGCATTTATGGTTCCCCCCCGGGAACTCCGAGGCATGGTTTACATGCGCCATTTTTAAAAATTTTGAATAGGAAGTGTAGTGTGTAGCGTGCATGTAGTCTGGTGTTGACAGTTAGAGAAACTTGTATTGGAGAGCATGCTGGCCTACTCTCTGTGCTACTGAGACACTGAAAAAATTCAGCAAAGGGGGATGATCAGGAACAAGTCCTGAGGACTGATGAAATGGGAGGTCCAGCTCTCTCTGTCATCAGCTTTCCATCCACCTTGGGTGTACTGTACTGCTCGACTGGTGCTACGGTCTACTATCATTGTTTCAATTTGTTCCCCCCCTGTGGCGGGGGGGACAGTCTGGCCACACTGTGGGGTGGTACTACTACTCTGCGGTCAGACTGTGTTAGGATGAATTCCGCCACCGTATTCCCTGCGTGTCGTAAGAGGTGACTTAAAGGGGTGGGGTGATGGGTCTAGGGACCCCCTCCTCTGTTCTTTAGTTCCTAAAAAGAGACAGGCCAAAAAAAGGGATGGGGGATAGAGTTATGAAGGTTGGGTCTATGAATGTGCGTGGATGTAGTACTACTGAGGCTAAAATGGAGGAGATTGGGAGAATGTTTGTGAGAAGAAAGATGGATGTGTTAGCTTTGAGTGAAACAAAGATGAAAGGGAAAGGTGAGTCTAAGTTTGGAAGTGTGAATGGAAGATTGTCAGGTGTTGATAGAGGAAGGGCAAGAGAAGGTGTGGCCTTGTTAGTGAGCCCAGAAGTACAGCAGTGTGTGATTGAATGGAAGGAGGTGTCATCGAGACTGACGTGGGTGAAAGCGAAATTTGAAAGTGAGTTGTGGGTATTTGTGAGTGCATATGGGCCTGGTTGTGAAAGGGATGAAGAAGAGAAGGAGTCTTTCTGGAATTATGTTGATGAGTGTTTGCAGAGCTTTGGAGCGAATGTGAATGTGGTAATGATGGGGGATCTGAATGCTAGAGTGGGAGATGTAGCAGTTGAAGGTGTGCCTGGAAGAAATGAAAATGGGGAACGAATGATAGGTGTGTGTGTTGAGCAAGAGATGGTGATTGGAATACCTTGTTTGAGAACAAATATTTTTATAAGTATATATGGGTGAGACAGGAAGGTGGAAGGGTTGTTGACAGAGTATTGATGGACTATGTCGTTGTGTCCAGAAATGTAATAGGAAGATTGTTGGATGTGAGAGTTTTGAGAGTGGAGGGTGGAGGTATGTCTGACAACTACCTTGTGGAGGAAAGTTGAGAGTAGGTAAGAGATGAGTGAGAGGTAGGAGAGTTAGGTGTGGCAGGGAGGTTTTGAAAGTGAGTGAGTTGGATAAAAGAGAGAAAATGATAGAGTATCAGGAGAAATTGATAGATGAGTGGAACACAGTGAAAGATCAGGAGAGTGGCAGCGTGGAGGAGGAATGGCAGTTGTTTAAGAGTGCTGTGGTGGGACATGCGGAATAGGTGTGTGGTGTGAGACGAGTGGATGGTGGTGTAAAAAAGAGAAGTGCATGGTGGTGCGAGGAAGTAAGCATGGCTGTGGCTGAGAAGAGACGTGCATATGAAGTATGGTTGCAGAGGAAGGATGAGGTGTCATATGAGAGGTATAAGGAAAAGAGGAATAGGGCGAGAAGGGCTGTGCGTGATGCTAAAGTGGCAGTAGATGAGACGTGGAGTAGGTGGTTGACCGAGAATTTTCAACAGAATAAGAAAATGTTTTGGAAGGAGATAAAAAGAGTGCGAAAGGGAGAGTCTGGGACGGAAGAGCAAGTAAAAGCAGAGGATGGAAGGATGTTAACTGAGATGGATGCAGTAAGAAAGAGGTGGGCGGAGTATTTTGAAAGATTGTTAAATGTAGAGGAGGAAAGGGATGCTGCGATTGTGGCAGATGGAAGGGTGCAAGGAATAGATGTGTTGGGAGAGTTGAATGAATCTTTGATCACGATGTAAGAAGTACAAGAGGCAGTAAAGCAGATGAAAACAGGGAAAGCTGTAGATATGGATGGGTGTGCTGTGCAATGCCTGAAAGGTGGTGGAGCAACTATTGTTGACTGGTTAGTAAGATTGCTGAATGTGTGCTTTGTGCAAGGTATGGTGCCAATTTACTGGGCAAGTGCTTGTGTGGTCCCACTGTATAAAGGTAATGGTGATAAGTATGAATGTACTAGCTTTAGAGGTATAAGTATGTTGAGTGTTGTAGGTAAGGTGTATGGTAGAGTGTTAATTAAGAGAGTTTAGAGAGGGTACAGAGGGAGTGATTGGTGATGAGCAGCGTGGCTTTAGGAGAGGGAGGGGATGTGTGGATCAGGTGTTTGCCGTGAGACAGGTGTGTGAAAAGTATTTAGCGAAAGGTAAGGATGTGTTTTGGGCGTTCATGGATTTAGAGAAAGCATATGATAGAATTGACAGGAAGGCTTTGTGGAATGTTTTAAGATTGTATGGGCTTGATGGCAGGTTACTAAAAGGACTGAAAAGTTTTTATGTAAATAGTATAGCATGTGTAAGAGTGGGAAATACTGTGAGTGATTGGCTTCCCGTGAGAATGGGGCTGCGGCAGGGATGGGTGATGTCGCCTTGGTTGTTTAATATTTATATGGATGGTGTTGTAAGGGAGGTGAATGCAAGAGTTTTAGGCGGAGGACTGAGTCTGCTGAATGTTGATGGTAGAGAGTGGAATCTGAAGCAGCTGCTGTTTGCGGATGATACTGCACTGGCGGCTGATTCAGAGGAGAGATAGAGACAGTTGGCAGAGGAGTTTGGAAGGGTGTGTGAAAGGAGGAAACTGAAAATAAATGAGAATAAGAGTAAAGTGATGAAGTGTACGAGGTTGGTAGATGGTAGGAGGATGAATATATTTTTGAATGGTGAGTTGCTTGAGGAGGTAGAGTGTTTTAAGTATTTAGGGTCACATGTTGCTGTGGATGGAATAATAGATGCAGAAGTGAAGTTTAGAATGAACGAAGTTGGAAAGGTGATGGGAGGAATGAAAAAAGTGTTTGGATGTCGTTCACTTAGAATGGATGTAAAGAGAAGGCTCTATGAGGGTATTGTGGTACCGACTGCATTATATGGGGCTGAAAAATGGAATATAGGTGTAGCAGAGAGGAAAAGTTTGAATGTAAATGAGATGAGGTGTCTGAGGAGCATGTGTGGAGTGACGCGTATGGATCGAGTGAGAAATGATGAAGTGCGAAGGAGAACTGGAATTGTTCGGGAGATGGCTTATCGAGTTGAGCAGAGGGTGTTGCGATGGTTTGGGCATATGGAGAGAATGGATAATGAGTGATTGGTGAAAAAGATAACTAGATCTGATGTGAGAGGTGTAAGGCTAAGAGGAAGACAACGAATAGGATGGATGGACAGTGTGAAGAGAGTGTTGGATGCGAGAGAGTTGTCTGTTGAGCAAGGAAGAGTGGCTGTGTGTGATAGAAATGAATGGAGAGAAATTGTGAATGAATAAATGATGACGCAGCCCTGAGGGGATATTCTTCCGATTTTGTCTAATCAACTGATCATGTCAGGTGCTGATAAGGGGATGGGTCCATTATGATGCAGCAGGGGTAAACCAGCTTTGCTGTCAGGTCCTGCTGCGGACGTCACTGACCGAACTGCGTGGTTGACCCTCGTGCAGTGTGGTGCGGCAAGGATCAGTCCCTTCTCCCCTTTGGGGCTAAGATGCAATGAATGTGTATGAGTGGATGAGTAAATTGGTAGTGTGTTGACCTGTCTCGGCTACCTCCCTTTTCATAGGAGAAGGAGCCTAGGTATCTAGATAGATATTATCCGGTATATTACAAATAAATGAGGGCGTTGATTGGAATACAAAGTCAGTTTGGAGCACGTTCATACACAACGGAAATTGACCAATCACAGCTCGAGTGCATCGCGCAGTGTTACCAAATCCACCTGTCCTCATGTGACAAAATCAGTGTGTCAGACTCTGTGAAACTGACTATGGGCAACAACACTTTGTGCTGCACAGATTTCTTTTCTCCCTACATGTCAGTAAGTATTTTTACACATACTTACCTCTCTGATCACCATTCTCATCATTCCCGTCCATGAACCATTCATCAGCTTTATTCCCCAGGTACCATCGGGCGGCGCAACATAGTCATACCTGAAACATGAATTTTTTATGGTGCTGAAACATAAATTTTTAATGGGCCAAATGTATTACTCATCTGATTTCATCTTCTAAGCTAAGCCTTAATTGTCCCATCATTTGGGGTACCTAAAATTTTAAGCAACTTAGCAAAGACGTTTAGGGGGAACGTGAGAAATTGCTTGCCCCGTTATGGTACTATGTGACCAAGAAGCCTCAGCTTTCTCTCTAACTTCAAAGTCTTTTGGGCCACATACAGTTATAAAGCCAGAATCTATTTTCTTATTGTTTAATGTTTACATAGTACTTAATGTTTTCCTGGGTTATAGTATTACAACTAATTAACCCGCCGAGTCCCATCGACGTACGGTATAGGTCGCTACTTTTTTCCGTGGATAGACCCAACGACGTACATCGTACATCACTCAATTGCAAGGCCCATTGTGTGCACATTTTTCAACATTCGCGGGTGATTTTTGGTAGGCATATGTGGGAAACCTTCCTCTACCTGCTGTCAAGCCGGGATACTGCCTGGCCTCTCCTAACCCCCCCTTCCCCCATCCCCCCCACACTGGGCAATTCACCTGTTAGCAGCAACCTAGCCAGTAAAGGTATGTTGCCCCACGGTCTCTCTAATGACGAAATTCACGGTGAAAGTGATTCCTGAGGTGGAGGACAAAGAAACAAAGAAGCTAGAGGTAGAAACAAACAGAAGTGATGAGGTGGTAATGTTGTAATGGAAGGTCCCATATACTGGGGTTTTGGGTAAGTGAACAATGCTTATAAACGCCTATATTATTGTGTGAAAACCATTATAGACTTTTACTACACTTAAATTCGTACCAAATAAATGAAATAAATACATAATTTAAAGTGGCTTGAATTAGTGAACCCTTCCATAGTTCGTTTTCTTAGCCAGGTACCCTGAAAAAGAAGGAAAACGTAAGGTTGAGTGACACCTGTATCAACATTTTTTTACCTCAGGATCGCGATTTCACTATGAATTTCCGATGTTTCTCACCATTAGCGAAGGTTTCAGCCAAAAAACAAAAAGTCGAAAATCGGTAGGGATCTGGGAGTAGGCTGAGTAAAAAAACGGTCGGGACTCAGCGGGTTAAACAAAAAGAAACAGAGAGCCCAGTATGTGTGCTCTGACCAACTGGTCTGTTGAATATATTTTACGTGCCGCCTTTGACCGATGGCTCTGGAAATTTAATTTCTTCATTATAGCCCCACCTTTAACCCTTCCACCAAGTATGGTTCAAATCGGATCAGCTTTATTCCTTGGTGCCTTTGCCCTTGCCCTGTGACCTTGACCTTTGGCTGATTTTTTTTTTTTTTAATGAAAGGAAGAAGGAACCGGAGGCCATGGGCCCGCAAACCACTCCTTCTAAGAAAAAAAACAAAACAAAGGCAATACAAAAGAGAGCCTCAAGATCCATTCATTTTGAGATGTTTGGAAACACTGCATTTGAAAGACTGGAGATCATAGGAAGTAGGATATACAGACAGAGGAAGACAGTTCCAGAGTTGACAAGTTGCATAAATGAAGGACTGGGTGGAGTAACAGTTAACTCTTGGATTAGAGAGTTGGGCAGAAAACAGATTATTGCTAGATGGGTGCTACGTGCCCATCGTAGAGATGGAGGGATGCAGGCAGACAGTTCAGAGGAACAGTGGCCATTGAAGAAGTGATAGAAAAGAGATAAAGATGCAACAGTGAAGCGAAGAGACAGAAGTTGTAGGGAGCCAGTAAGAGAAGGAGAGTTAATGAGATGAAAAGCCTTTGATTCCATCCTATTGAGAAGAGCTGTATGTGAGGAGCCTCCCCACACATGAGAGTTGTACTCTCAACAGCGGCGAATGAAACCCGTGTATAAAGTCAACAACTGTGCAGGGGTAAAGCAGGTTCGGAGTCGGCTTAGCACACCTAATCTCTTGGAAGCAGATTTCACAAGAGAAGTAATATGTTCTTTCCAAGATAAATCCCGAGTGAATGAAACCCCAAGCATGATCAAGGATGATGTAGGATTTTGTTGGACATTTCTAAACATTAGTGGGTACTCCTGTGGAAGATTTTTGTCGGGTTGATATGTGTAAAAAACTGAGTCTTTGGTGCATTAAAAGCAAGATTATTTTTTCCTCAGTCAGAGATACGAGCCAATTCAGACATTAGGTGTGCAATAGCCTCATCCCCTGTTTGTTGAAGTAACTGCTGAGATGGACTTTGCAGGAACCGAATGGAAAGGTGAAGGGTGGAATCATCAGCGTACGAGTGGATAGGGTTAGATGTACAGCTCAGAAGGTCATTGATGAATAAAAGGAAGAGAGTTGGTGATAGAACAGAGCCCTGAGGAACACCACTGTTGATAGATCTAGGAGAAGAGCGATGGCCGTCTACAACAGCGACTATAGAATGACCACAAAGGAAGCTAGATATGAAGGTACAAATAGAAGGATAGAAACCGTAAGAGGGCAGCTTGGAAATTAAAGATTTATGCCAGACTCGGTCGAAAGCCTTTGATATGTCAAGTGCAGTGGCAAACCTTTCGCCAAAGTCCCGAAAGGAGGATGACCAGGAATCTGAAAGGTAGGTGAGAAGATTGCCAGTGGAGCGTCCCAGACGGAACTCATACTGACGATCAGAAAGAATGTTGCGACAGGAAAGAGGCTTTAAAATTTTTCTGTTAAGAATAGACTCGATTCCTTTTGAGACACAGGATGTTAAAGCAATGACGATAGTTAGAGGGTTGGGAATGGTCACCTTCTTTGGGACTGGCTGAATGAGGGCAAACTTCCAGCAATAAGGAAAGGTACAAGTTGACAGACAAAGGTGAAAGAGTTTACCAAGACAGGGTGTAAGCACGAAAGCACAGTTCTTGAGGACAACAGGAGGAACTCCATCAGTTTGTTAGTACTGAGGCCAATGATGGCAGAAAATACATCAGCTGAAGAGATTTTAATGTTAGTCATGAAGAAGTCAGATGGGGGGAAGTGATGGAGGAACAGCACCGGAATCGTCTAAGGTGGAACTGGAGGAGAAAATATGAGTGAAGAGATGCGATTCATTCTCAGTCATTGTCATATTCTGAATCCGTCCACAAATAGTGGTGTATATCGGATAAAATCTGTTTAACATGACTTAGCCCTGTGTCTCTGATCTTTGACCTATCCACTCCTTAGATTCTTCTTATTCATTCCATAAAATTTGGTCCAGCTCTCATAAAAATTGTTTTAGTTACTTGAAAATTTGACCTTGCCCTGTGATTTTGACATTTGAACAAGTTTTATGTAAATCCGATAAGAACTGTTATACGCGACTTTGTTAGTTCAACCTTTAACCTACCCCTTATGACCTTGACCATTGGCGTGTTGTTAACAAACACGAAAAGTCATCCACACTGGTATCCCCGAATCCTTCCACTAGGTTTGGTTAAAAAAAAACTTTTATTTCATTTACACACACACACACACACACACACACACACACACACACACACACACACACACACACACACACACACAC
>JAGKTI010019851.1:0-16713 GCA_018397915.1 Birgus latro | reverse complement strand
CACAGTCATGCATATAAACATGCACATATTCAAGCACACTTACATACACACGTACATATATATATAATGTTTTTATTTTATAAGTTTATATATTTTTTTCCTATTTTTGTATTTTTTTAAAGTTTTTATTTTATATTTTACCTGACCCTAAAGCTAATAACCTAACAGACAAATCGCTAACCTATGCTAAAGCCTAAAGATACAAATAGCTAAACCTACACTAATGGTAAAATACCTCGACCAAGAGAACACCATCGACTGCAGATATGTAATGCCTGTCTACATTTCATACCTGCACTCATCACCTGGTGACTGTCAGTCGAGGCACAACCTAATATAGGGGACATCAATATATGAAAGAGAACCAGACGAGTCGGGAACATTTTCATATACGTCAGTTGTCAGCCCTAATTAGTACAGCTTAAAAAGGTGTAAAATGTATTCACAATGTACAGAAAGTGAAGTACCTCACCCAACAGACCACCATCGACTGCAAGTGACCAATACCTTTCTCTATTGCACACTTGCACTCATCAGCTGGTGACTGTCAGGCGAGGAACGGGGTTTAATGTAGGGGACATCTATATTAGAAATAGATCAGTCAGAAGTAGGAACTATTTCAAATACGTCAACTGTCAACCCTAATTAATAGTACAATATATACATATTTACAGACGGTAAAGACCATAACCGTTTAGTAAAAAAGTCACATCACTGATCAGTCCGGTCTCTCTCAAGAAAGCCATCAATTTATCAGTCATAACAATGTCCCTATCACCCAGGATGGTGGAAAGGGTGAAGGATACGTCTGCTGCGCCGCAGTAATTTATAAGTGACGCACGTTCACGAATAAATCGCCGACAGCGCAGGATATGACTGATAGATAACACCGCATCACAGATGTCACAGTGCGGTGGGAATCGCCTCTCCATATATGGTTTCATGTGTGTTAGGATGGTGGCATTAAGCCGTAATCGTGCCAACACTTTTTCCTCAAGGCGACTGGGACGGTTGGCAGTAGCCCAGTCGCACAGGTATGGCTTGCATGTTGGAATACTAAGTCTGGTCCATTGACTTTGCCACAAAAGATCTATTGATTTCTTTCCGAGAGAGAGACTCGACCGTAGATCACGAGGAACGTCCCAAGTCTCCTCAAGTTCTACAGCCGACTTTGCAAGTAAGCCAGCCTGCTCATTGCCGTAGATACGACAATGACCAGGCACCCAGATCAGTGTGAAGGACTTGACGCACGAATGCAATTTATTAATAATGCGGCCCTGGATCTCATTAGAGTCCGTAGTACAAGAAGAAATTGCCTGAAGGGCTGATTTTGAGTCGGAAAATATGACAAATGAGTCATGTCGAGAACTGAGAGCATAGTCTATGGCTTTGTCAATAGCAAAAAGTTCGGAGGTAAACACAGATGTATGAGTCGGCAACCGATACCTGATGGCACATTCAGTCGACCACACACTAGCACCCACACATTCACTCGACTTGGAGCCATCAGTGTACAATTGGTGGGACCCCAAGTGACGAATGATGATGTTACGAAACAAGTGGTGGACCTCCGCCTCCGGCGCCTTGGTCTTAGGTGCTGGGAGCCATGATACATCAACAGTAAAGCCGGGTGGCTCCCAAGGCGCTATATTTTTAGTCACCAACTTGTCACAGTCACTGAGGTCCACACCAAGCTCCTGAGTTAGTAAGTGGAGGCGAACGGCAAGTGGCCGACGCACCCCCCGCATAAGATGGTGGTATTGACGGAGAGGGGTACAGGCCATGTTGCCGATATTACTTTTCCTTAGTGTCCTGATGCCATAGGACAGGGCCAGGTGGTCGTGGCGAATACGGAGGGGAGGCACATTTGCCTCCACTTCCATTCGAGCTACCCGTGTACACCGGACGGCTCCAAGGCACATTCGCAAACATTTATTCTGTAACACATCCAATCCTTTCAACGTGGCATCAGATGCCGAGCCATACACCTGTGCGCCATAGTCTAGCTTCGATCTAATAAGGGACTTATACACCATTAATAAAGATTTTCTGTCGGCTCCCCAAGTAGTACCTGCAAGGTACTTGAGGACATTTAACGGTTTATCACAACGAGCAAGCAAATGATTAACATGAATTTTAAAGTTCAACCTGCGATCAAAATGTATACCCAAAAACTTTACTGAATTTTGAAAAGGTACCGCCTGATTATCCAAAGTCAAGCACAGATTAGGTACGTTACGATTAGTGAAAACAATAGCGGCACACTTAGGAACGGAAAACTTAAATCCCCACTGCAAGGCCCATTGGTGGACGGAATCAAGGGCTGCTTGAATCCTCCCAGCCGAAAATTGTGCATTACGGGAAGAGTGCCATATTGCACAATCGTCAGCAAAGAGTGAGTATTTAAGATTCCTTGGGATGGAAGCTGATGACAGAATATCATCGATCATAATACTAAATAAAGTTGGACTAAGAACACTTCCCTGCGGCACCCCGTATTCCTGGATAAATATATCCGATGTTATTTTACGGGGTAATTTGACAGAGAAAGTTCTGTCCCTTATGAAGTTTGAAATAAAGATAGGCAAATTACCTCTTAAACCATAAGCATAGAGCTTCATTAGTATACCGTGTCGCCATGTCATGTCATAGGCTTTATGGATGTCCAAGAACACCCCTATCATGAATTCTTTATTGGCAAACGCCTCTGCAATAGAATGCTCCAAATTCATTAAATGATCTAGTGAACTTCTGTATTTACGGAAGCCACATTGTTGATCTTTTAACAAATTCTTTGACTCTAAAACAAAAAGGAGCCTATTATTAACCATTCGTTCCATGACCTTACATAGACAAGAAGTCAACACAATAGGACGAAATGAAGTGGGATTCATAAGACGACCAGCCTCTTTAGGTATCGGTATGACGTGCGCAAAGTGCCATGAGTTTGGGAACGTTCGAGACGCCCAAAGCTCATTGTACAAAGCTAACAGCTTAATCAGGTTGTCCTGATTAAGATGCTGGATCATACCGTACGTGATGGTGTCTGGTCCGGGGCTGGTGTCTTTACAGGATTTAAGGGCAAGGAGGAATTCATCTAGCGTAAACTCTTGGTTGTATGGGGAGTCTACGTCTTCTGTGGCAAAGTCTAATTTCTGTAACTCAGCCGTGCGTTTATGATGTTGAAAACGCGGGTCTTAATTGGCTGAGCTACTTACTTGAGAAAAACTCCTGGCGAGGATGTTGGCAACGTCCACGGGATCGTCATAGATGTTGTTGTTAACCTGCAAGGTGGTAATGGGGAAATACGGGCCTTTATTATTTAATATTCTGATAGTGGACCAGACTTTACTTAATGGTGTGAAACTATTCACCGTGGACACAAAAGTCCGCCAGGAGTCACGTTTGGCCCTTCGTATTATTCTCCTTGCCTCAGCCCGTGCCTGTTTGTATGCAATGAAATTTTCCTCAGTGGGCTGACTTCAAAAATCCTGTATCTCCTATTGCGTTTCCTTAATGCTTGTCGGCAATCCGGCGTCCACCAATGTGCTCTATGCTTCGCATGAACTGTAGAAGTCTTGGGAATAGCAGCCTCAGCCGCATGTAATATGGAATTGGTTAGATTTTCGACCTTAACATCTATGGTCTCCCCAGATATATCTAAATTGGCGATCCTTGAGAAGGATCCCCAATCTGCTTTCTTATAGTTAAATTTTGGAGGTGGTGGGTCCAAAACAATGTCGCATGTATAAGAAAGACAGATGGGTAAATGATCACTTCCCAAGGAGTCGTCATATGGATCCCACGAGAAATCTTGATGTATACCAGGGGAGGCCAGAGATAAGTCAATGGCCGAAAAGTTACCAGTACGATCATCTACACGAGTCGCTCTACCATCGTTCAGAAGACAGAGGTTGGACTGTAGTATTAAGTCGGCTACTTGCTCCCCACGACCATCGATCCTCAAGCTACCCCATTGATAGTGATGGGCGTTAAAGTCGCCCAATACTAACTTATTCCCAGGTAGATGGTGAAATAGGGAACTTAAAGCATCACTATCAATGGGGCCATGTGGTGGACAGTACAGAGAGCAAATAGACAGATATGTGTTATTAAATTTTACTCTGCACGCGACAGCTTCCAGGGTAGAATTTAGAATCACTTCCGTTTGTGGGTGTGATGTGTGTGTGTATATGGCAACTCCGTGACCTTCATATCTTCTATACGAGTGGTAGTGTTTGAACTGAGGAGGATCAGGGTGATCCACCAAGCGCGTCTCCTGTAAACAAACAACGTCTGGCCTGTGTATTGATAGCAGGATTGCTATATTATATAATTTATTCCCGAGAGTTCTACAATTCCACTGTAACACAGTGAATGCGACGGTTTAGGATTTACGGGAGTGGCCAGCGCTCTTAGTTCTTTTATGCCGCCCGCCAGCAGGCGAGCAGCTACCGGGGGACCTAACCCGGTGCTTGCTGACGGAAACCTCCATAGTTTCGTCAATAACGAGGCTCCCAGATTCCACCGAGGAAGAGCTACCCTTTCTCTCCCTGGCTGGAACAGTAGCAGGAAGAGCATGTGAACGTGACTGTTTGGTGAGGGTGGTCATATTACTCTTAGTTGAATTGTCTGGCTTCTGTTTAGGCTTGACTGACTGAGAAGCACCAGCAGCCTGAGAGTAGGAAGGTGCAACAGGGATGTCAGTTTGAGAGGTGGATTGGACAGGAGGCTCAGATGGAGAAGTAGAGGGCATGGCAAGAGCAACAGGTTCAGGGTCAGTCTGTATTGCAACAGAGCACTTCACGGGACGGGACATCACCGCCGAAGCATAGGACCTATTCCGCGTGGGAGTTGCATGCAACTCCTTCACCTTTTTCCTAGCTTCGTAGTAGGAAATGCCCTCAGTTGCTTTCACTACACAGACCTCTTTCTCCTCCTTCCACTTGGGACAATCCCTAGAGGAAGTGGAGTGTGCGCCCTTGCAGTGAAAACAGCGTGCCGTCTCCGATGTGCAGTGTTCAACATCATGTCCCTGTGTTGAACATTTGCCACACACTGACTGAGAAGCCCGACAAGTCTTTGTACCGTGTCCATATAATTGGCACTTCAAGCAACAAGGAGGATTTGGGATGTACGGCCTGACGTTAACAATTTCGTAGCCAATTTTGACATGTTCTGGAAGTGAAACTCTGCCAAAAGTCAAGACAAAAGTGGCAGTCTTCGTCCTCACGCCTTCGGAATATCTAGTGATGAAATGGCCATCAATTACGTCCTGCTGGGCAAGTTCCTCTATGATCTCGTCCTCACTCATCACCATGAGATCCCTGCAAGTGATAACACCCTTGCAGGAATTAATGGAAGTTGGGATCTTGGCCTCGACATCATAGCAATGAAACTTGCGCAGCTTCAGCAAGTCCTTAACTTGGGATGAATTACAAGTCTTTACTAGGAGGTCTCCGTTCGCAAGTTTTTTCACTTGTTCCACCTCCCCAGCACAGCCATCAATGACTTTCTTGATCATGAAGGGATTGAGGCTGCTCAAGGGAGTGGAACCTAGAGCATGGATGGTGACGAACTCCGCATTATTTACATTAATGTCAAGAGGCAAACGAGTCTGGGGCCGTTCAGTCTGGGAGCAATCTGTCCGTGGATCGGTCGGGAGTCGGTCAGGACCGCCTCCCGGAGGCAGTAGGAGAGCCCGCCATAGTGACCACTCTCCCCTGACGGGGGAAGTGGGAAGGAGGAGG
This sequence comes from Birgus latro, assembly GCA_018397915.1. Classification (NCBI taxonomy): domain Eukaryota; kingdom Metazoa; phylum Arthropoda; class Malacostraca; order Decapoda; family Coenobitidae; genus Birgus; species Birgus latro. Next base: position 10,963 of record JAGKTI010019851.1, on the reverse strand, counting down.
AAAGACAAGCAAGGGACAAACAATCCGGGACCAAACACCTAAGGCTGAAATTGCCCTCTCAAACCACTCCAGGGAGGCCCGACCGTGGCAATTCACGCCCCAGAGCGATCAGTGGGGGGGGACCCTCCGTGGGCAGCAAGCAAAGGTAATCTCAGTGTGCAGGAACAGACACCTACTGTTCCTAACTAATAGGGAGAGGAGGAAAGTGAGAAACTTGCTGTCCTATCGAGCACCAGAAGGGTGAAAAAAAAAAAAAAACTAATGCCGGTGAGGCAGCCCTATAAAGCTAGAGGAGAGCTAAATAAAAACGCGTCTGCACTCACCACGACCATGCATCAAAGTCCACACCTCTATGTACAACTCGCAATCTTATATAGCCTCGGTTGTTCTAATCCTGGGGACTGACTGCAACTTCGACTGATCACGCTGCAACATTAGAGTCTTTACACCTACTCCCAAGGGATATGAAAAACCTGTTTACACTCGAGCTACATGGATTGACCTACGATGCTTAAAATTTTGTACGGGATTTATAATTATCCTGAAATCCAAACGAATGAGTATTTGATCAACTTGTATCCATGTGTCGCAGTTGTTGTGTTACATGACTTTGCGAGTCAAGGGCAAAACTGCAAGTTTCGTGATTACTAATGAAGATTATCAACAATTAGAATTTAGATAAGCGTTAATTTACTACTACATAGTACAAAAGGGAGATATTATTAACAGTGACGTACAAATTTCGTATTCAAAGTACGAAGACAAAGTTTCGCGATTGTTAACTCTTGCTAAAATTTGATTGTCATACGGACTGGCTGGGAAAGCAATTGATTCATATGTATAAAGCCGATCGTATTCACATAGTTGCTCGATTTAGTTCCACTAATGATAGTGTTTCACTCACACTATGAATAGTGATAGAGATTAAATCTGAATATGGAATTTAACGGTTGACCAAACCACTGCGTAGAGAAAATAATATCTCAGGTTCAAGGTTACAATTATGTTACAGTTATTCTAACTTAGATTATCCTTATACTAATTTATAGTACACTTATACTAATTTATAGTACACTTACACTAACTTATATTATATTTAAATTGCCCTTAAAATTACGGCATTACAATTGAATATGATAGGTTTTACCTTGTAAAGATATAAGTAGGAGTATATGCATCATCGCTGACCGATAACTTCTGGATACTCCGGCGTCACTCCTTAGGCCGACTGTACTTGCGTTTTGATGCCGATCCTCTGCACGTCCATAATTCTGAACTCAAATGCCCTCGATGCCCAAGGGCTAGATAAGGACATCTGTGTCTCTACAGTGCAATACGATCCTCTCATAGCCATTCTTGTACTCATCTCTGGCATGAACAATTAGACAAGTGTCGGCCTCTTCGTGGTCAGATTGAAGATCTTCAAAATTCCTCAAGTTGGATGTCCAAACATCAAGAATATCCTCAAAACCACCTGACAAAGGTAACAACTGTATGTCTTTGTCCCAGTAGTCTAGAAATGTATTTACATTAGATTGCAAGAACCGTGTAAGCCGTGTCCATTTCATTGGCTGGTGCAGGTATGATTGGCATGTATCCAATGTCCACAAGCTTCGACCTTTCATCTGATACAGCCTGACCGAATCCAGTCCAGGGTGGAATTACTTGGTCGTGGTCCTCATTACGTCCTGATAATCTACTCTGGATCCACGAGATATCTTTGGCTTTTGCATCAAGCACTGATTCGTAGGATTCATCTACTACAAACCAATCTTCATCAATGTCAGAATGGGTGGGGGGTGTCTATTACATGTATAGTTGCATGGTTTCATTTTATGGAAATCATGTGGAGCTGATGTTTTGATAGATCGCCCCCACCCAATTGCAGTATTTGTGTCAGATACTGGCATCCTATCATTGCTTTCCTGAAATGCAGCTGCTTGTGTGCCGTTAAACTGGCCTTTACCATCCAGTGTTTCTTCAAGTATATTTATGTTATCCACAGAAAACTGCAAGAACATCCCAGGAACTAGTATACGTGGAACAACAATATCATCATTTGTTTTGTACCTGTCAATTTCTGAGTTGGCAATTGTGGTATTAATACGCTGAATCGCCTCATACCCTATGCAATGACCAGCAGCATGAAAAAGGTCTACTGGTGATTTGCTCCTTGTTGCATGGTGAAGGGACATTCCGAGACCAATGTGTTTAGGAGTTAACTTTCGTCCATCGGATGCAGCAAAAATAATGTCCTGAGCTATACTGAAAATACGGTCATGGTGGCTTACATCATCATTTTCCTCTATCAACATTCTTACCAAAATGAACAGAGACTTTGGTACTACTGACTCAGCATTATCTAAATCTATAACATTATACTCTGTACAACCCTTTGTTTCTCTAACATCAGCTTTTACAATACTCGGCACATGGTAAATAGATCTATATAAACTACTGTCACTCTCTACTGTTGAGAATGCATTCACCAGTGTATTTGTTGCATTTACATGTTCCTTGTCATCAGACAAAGTCATTAACTCTATCACATATGTTTGTTTAGAAAGTATGGGAAGAATGAAAAGGGAATCCGCCTTTCTCTGGCATTCAATAAATTCAATTTTGTCCTTTAATCATCCTTTAAGTTTCACTCTTAATGCCCTAAGTAAATCTGAAGTACTTTCAATCTGTGGCTACACTGATCTACCCTGTCTGTCTAATATTTCACAGTATCTGTTAAACACACTTCTAACTGAAAGTATGTTGCCAACCTTCAGTTCTAAATCAATTTCTTTTACAACTTCTTTGAAACCAGAGTTTCATCAATAACCTCCAGTGTTCCATCAGAGTCAGTTTTCTTGCCGTTAATGCGGCAGAAAGAGACATAACACTGTAGATGATATTTAGCCTCTGCAGCAACCATATCGGACATGTGTGCAAGGCTGTATGAGAGAAATCTGCTCTATCAGGTATTTTCTGTGAAGTTTCCAAAGTCTTTATCAATCAGTTCAATATTTTTATAACAGTTGTGTGCAATACGAGTGGTCAGTGCTGATTTCAAGGATTCAGTCTCTCGTGGTGAGGACTGTCTAACACCACTGGTCGATTTCTGGCAGATGATACACTTGTTGAAAGAAATATTCTCCTCTCGTCCTCGCTTTTTACTTTGTATGACAAAGGTGGGCTCCATCGTCTGTAACAAGATATTACTTTGAATTAGAAAGTACAGATAATAGTACATAAACTAATGAAAATAAAATTATAATTTAAAAATAATCATAAATTAATGTTAATGGTTAATTAATGAAAAATAAAAATAATTTTGGAAGTGGTGACACCTTCATTATATCTTATTTTAAAAGGAAATATTGATTACAATGATGTCTTAACAGGGTGATAGGATAGACACTCTAGAATCTCCCCACGTAGTATGTGGTGCCAAATTGTGTATCACATAAAACTACAGATTGTTATCTATTAAAAAGGAGTTGAGGAGACTGCTCAAATGTCTCACCCCAAGCGAGGATCGAACCCCTGACCTTTGGATTACGAGTCCTAAGGCATAACAACTGTACCACAGGTCACCCACAGGTCACCTACTCGGATTGCCGCATGTATATGAGTTCAACTTAAGAATGGTTTTTCCAATTTAGGGGTTAAAATATAAAGTCAAACCAGTCTGCCTTGTCAAACACTGATTTTGATTAGGGTGAAATGTGTCCTTATTTCCCATATATCTTCATTAGTCACCTGATTCCTCACTATCCACCCATTCCAATTAATGAACATAATTAGTAGTAGTCCTGAGGCAAGGATTAGCAGGATTCGTATCGGTATAGGCTAGCCAGAATAGAATATGCAACAAAAATACATTAGCAATTGCTCAGTTCGAAATCGTCCCGATTTTCCATTATTAGTCTAATGGCTCACTGTTTAACCATCCCAATTTACGTTTACAGATAAATTATTAGGTTATGTCTCATGAAATAGCCCCAGAAGTCACTAATTTATAAGAAAAATTAGGAAAACATGGAAAGAAATACCTGTAGGTTGTTTGTCCCACCCGAGTTGCGACTCGGAGCCAGAGTGACATTTTCCCGCGCGAATTAGCATTTTTGTAACGTCATCAGCATTCGAGCCTAAATGGAAATAATATAAACAAAAACATGCATTATGATTACATATTGATATATTTTTTATTATCATCACGGTAAAATAATAAAAAAGAAAATGTATTTTCTTACTGATGGATTTACGAATGCAAAGAAAACGGACAACAGCGTATCTTATCGCAGCTCATAATCCTCGAATCTTCGACTCCCCAGAGTATAAATATAGTATCTTGACCTTCGAAATGATGTATAATATATCAGTATAACATGTACAATAATGAAAATATATGAATATCGTAGTATAATGTTGATCATTTTCCTACCATTATTAGTACTGCATTTTTGGGGAAAATGGGTTAAAATAGACACTTTTTGTAATATTTTCAGCCGGCATCACCCTAGTCCACTGCAGAACACCATGCCCTAACTATCCATGGCAGATGCCCGTCTCTAACATGAAATGAATTTTAAATCTTATCCAGGCTTCTTTCTCAGACTCGGCCCCTCAACTATCTAAGGCTTCGCATCCCTCGTCTCTTCTCATAACCCATCCTTCATCGCTTGCCATCCACTACCACTACTTCATTGTTGTTAATGCTGGTATTATTGTTGTTACTATCAATGTTGGTAACGTTGTTCATGATGTTGTGCCGGACTTATGCGGACGTAAACCCGGTGGATTGCTGGTTGAAACTGCCCTTTTCCTGAAGCCAATGTCCCCCTTTCGAGATACACGAATAGCGCTGAGAAACGTTTGCATAATCGTTGCCCAGTTTTACTGGTGCCACCGCGTGGAGGCTTCTTTCTCAAACGCTTTATCACACTCATTAAGACTCACTGTAACATATCATCCAATAATTCCCCTTCCGGCACCACAAAGGGACGGACACGAGCCTTCCCAGCCGGGAGAAAAGGAAACCAACCCAGAAATATTGCAGAGATTTGGGTTTCCAAGAAAGGCTGTTTACTTTCTTTTCTGTGTGGGAGAGGGAGATGAAGGGAGATAGAAAAGGTAGTAGTTATTAGTTTTACTCCTTCACCGCTGGTGTCCTTAAGGTAAATAAAATTATCTGGTGGTAGTGAAGAAAAAAAATATATATGTAAGTCATCAAGGTAGTGAAGGAACGAAATGCGATTTAAAGCAACTGCGAGTTTCTACTGCAAAGTTGACTTGCCAGAGGTGTTCTTAATTATGAGTTGGTATGTTCCAAGAGAGAGAAATCACTGTATTTTTCATTTTTTATCACTTGGTAACACAAAACATACTTTTCTCATTATATTTTCCATGCATTTATTTTTTGGAGACTCTCTAGAAATCTGAGGCCCGAGGCTTCAGTCTCATTAGCCTCCATCTAAATCCTTCTTTACAGATAAGAAATACACCGACACAAACACGAGCTGTGAGAGAGAGAGACAGCTGCCAGTTCGTGGATTTCATGACTTTTTCATGTGTAAGCTAAGCCAGCCAAATGATTTCACACAACAACCATATAACACGTCGCTGCTGGCGTGCGATTATGAGGTAAGATGAGATATGTGAGCCAACTTTTGCACACCATTGCAAAAATATGAATCAGTGGCCGAATACCAGAGGACATTACCCACTCCTATGAATCTCGCTATAAAAAAAAAAAAAAACTCTGGTGTGAGCGATGACTTGGCACATTGCACGTGAACGACTTGGAGTCGTAAATACAGAATTATGAAATTAGATTTGTTCTGACAATGATTAACTGTCGCTATGACGGACTGAGAATGATGGTTTACTTTTGCATTAGAATGTTGGAAATATGCAAATGACCTAATATGCCCACATATACTCACATATACAGTACATACGTATATGCACCTTTTCAAACAACCACACCTGTTCACACATAACCATATGCATATGAAGCTCAATGCATGTTGCTGTTACATGTGTGAAGGTTATGACTCAGGCTACGAATATCAACAGACCAGGCAGCTCCACCATTAATCATGTGTGAGGGGGATGTAAAATACCATTACGCTGATTACCATACCATTATGTTGGGCCTCTCATCCACGCTAATGTTGCACCTGTCTCTCGCTACCTTACTGCCCATTATATGTGTTTAGTGGGTAAATGCAGAAACCTAAAAACACGTTACTATACTGAGCAGTGGCATCTAACTGTATGCATTTAAAAAAAATCACTAATACTGATCCTTAGGTTCAGCAAGAGAGAGGCTCGGATGCATGCAGTAGTGAAGTAATACCTGGACAGAGTTCTTGTATAAGAGAGGGTGGTGAACAGAGATGGCAAAGTGAATGGAACAACCATAATGGTACACGGATTTATTTATTTATTTATTTATTTATTTTGCGACAAGCGTCACGCTTTTCGATGTACACGTGTATTGGAAATACACCCAGACAATGGCCATCCTCTATATTTATTCATTGTTTTCCACTGAGAAGACCCACAGTCGTCGCCGAAATTTAAATAAACGTTTCACGTGGCATTGTGGGCTTTCTTATCCATCGATGATCTCATTCTTCTGGTTCTCCTGTCAAAGATTGCAGTACGGAGGATGAAGAGGTTGAAGGTGTGCATCAGGGATAAAAATTAAGAAGGGTTATAATCGCAGTGACAAGAAACATGAATGTGAATTAGGAATTAAATCAAGACCTATAACTTGACAGTGAATGGGGTCCACAGAGGTGTATATACAGTAGTGAAACGCAGGCGCTGCTGAAGGGAGAACGGTGAATAGACAGAGAGTTGCATAAATAAGATACCATGGAAATTGCTGAGGAAAGTGACACTGGCAGACAGATGGTCAAAAATTAATTTTGAGGAATATGGTGCAGTAAACTGAAAAATAAAACTATTGGGAGTTTTTTTTTTTTTTTTGAAATTTGGTGGGAAAAGAAACACTAAAAATGTGTAAGAGAAGCATATTTAGAGTGGAGAAGAAAGTTTAACAAAGACTGTGGTGGAAAGAAGAGGTAGGAGAATATTAAAAAAGGGTAGTGTTTTGTGGAAAGAAGGGTTACTGCTAAATGTTTTTGTCGCCTTACAGAAAGCAGCCTCAGGATATACTGATGCTCAGAGTTACAGATGGTGTGATGTAACTCATTTGTATAAAATGGCTTTGCCAGCATAAATCTATTAAAGGTCATCAGACTCAGTGTTTAATAGCTCCCACCATCAAAAAAATAAGAAAGACAAAGAAAGCATAACTTATATTCTTCGTTATAACATGTACCATATTTGGAATGGCGTAAAATTTCATTAAGTTACTCCTCGTAACAAAGGAAAACTGAAAAGTTGTAAATAACATGTGTTTGTTATAGGCATGCACTACTCATATTACACATTTCAGGTCAAGTGTGAAATGTGTAATATGTTTTGCAATAGGATGTTCAAATTTTGAACATTCTGTCATAGACTATGAGCACATATTCACGATGAAAAAGAATTTAACCGTTTTAGCAGGAACATTCCGTTTCTGATTCTCTTTCTTTCCTCCATTATCATCATCTCTCACCCTAGTTAGTATTTCCTTCTCCATAAGTCCGTTGCAGTGTAGTCGCCTAAAAGCACTAGTCACGGTGATTATCATGTGCTGCGCTTAAAATCGAATCCACAAATGACTGCATCATGTTTTTCAGTCCTGTTATACCATCAGGGGGTAGAACAGTGATCGACTCAAAATTGGTCTGGATAACGCTACCTGACTTCTGGCCTCTACATCACGAATGAAGTAATACTGCGATGGCCGTTGCTGCTGTAACATTATTTCCCTCCCTTTCCTGCCACCACCTCGGTGTGACCCATTCCACTGCCAATGACACTGCTTTTTGCGGACCCATTTGTACATATTACTGTATTTCCGTCAGTCACCCTTATTCTAACATCAAAGTCCCAACTCCGCAAGCTGATGCTCCTGCTAACTGGTGAGAGCTCATGTCCAAGTTTATACCGTTGCATAGCATAAAAAACTGGAAAGGAGAACGAATGTCACATTTCCTACGTGGCTGAGAGTTAAGCTACTAAGGGAAAGAGCTTCAGAAATTCATTTTGAAATATGGCCAGACGGTAACGTCAGATCACACAGTACCGACTTCATGACGGGATTTTACGATAAACCAACGTTTGTGCTTCCGATGGCCACCTTGTGGCCTCTTAGAGATTCGAATCTGCTTGTGACGCATAACTTCCACCACGACTGACCGATGTGGGCCACCTGACTTGATTTTTCAAGCACCATAACTCATGTTTTTTTTTCTTATTTCACTATTACTATTATTCCCGGCACTAATCTGTTATTTGCACTAAATCTTCTTATGATTTCAATTTAGTGCAAATGATGAGGTGAATGAGAGAGATATTGTCCAGGTGCTTGAGGGTGCAAAAGTGGATGTATGTGAATTATCGGAAACTAAATGGAGATGTTAGAGTGTAAGAGAATGGGAGTATGGATGGGGTATATGAGGTGGAATCGGTGAGAATGAGAAGGCAAACGAAGGAGTGTGTATTGTTGTGTACAAGACTTGGAAGGAAAATATAAAAGTGTATGAGTCAGTGGGCTCAAGAATTGTATGGGTGATATTACAAGTTGGACTACAGATGTGGGCGATTGTGTGTGCATAGGCGCCAATGCAATATCGTGCCAGTAGAGTAAAAGAAGAGTTCTGGACAAACGTCCAAGCGTGCAAGGAAAAGTTTGAAAGGAATGAGAGAGTGTCTTTGATTCGAGATATGAATGGAAAAATAGGGAATGTGAAGGTGGATGGAGTACTTGGTGAGTGGGGTGTCCCTGCAGAAGTGGATGAGAACGGCAGTGCTCTAGTGGACATTTGTGCAAGGAGGGGGGTGGTGATAACCAGTACTCTCTTCAGACTCAAAATGATCCACAGGTATACGTGGTAAGTGATGAGAAGGGTGGGTGTTGAACTGAATGAACGGTAGGCAGTGATTGATTATGTGTGTGTGGATGATAAAATGAGAAGGTGTGTAATGGATGCAAGAACACATTCGTATAGAAGTTGGGGGAGTGGACTTGCTGACCACCATTTAGTTGTGGACTGAATTGAAGTGGAGGAACAGAAGAAGGGAAGAATAAGAGGAAGTAGTTCTTACAAGGAGGGTGGAAAGGTTACAAGAGGATAGAAAGAAGGCAGAATATAAAGGAGATGTGGAGGAGCGACTGGGTAAATATGATTTGGAGCAGCTAGGGGATGTGGAAGGTGTGTGCAAGATATTCACAGAAGAAATCTGTGCAGCATGTGAGATGGTGTGTGGGGTGAAGAGAAGACGAAAGGAGGTGCAAGGAACAGCATGGTGGAATGAAGAGGTGAGACAGACTGTGGCACAAAAGAAGAAAGCATATAGTGAGTGGATGAGAAACGGGTGTGGAGGAAGTTGAGAGACGGAAGAGAGAGTTATATGTAGGAAAAGAAAGGTGAAAAGTGTAGTAAGACAGAGTAAGAAGAGAGTGGATGAGGAATGTGGGAGGAATTTGAGTTTAAAGTGGAGGGAATGTAAGAAAATGTTCTGGAGGTAAAGAGAGTTAGGAAGGGCGGTAAAGAAGCTAGTCGGGGAGTGAAAGATAAAAATGGTGGATTACTAGTGGAGCAGATGGAGAGAACACATTAAGGAATTGTTGAACATAGAGAATGAAAATAATGCGAGTATAAGTGGTAGGGGAATGGCTGGGAGAAGGAGGGATGGGAGAAGAGAGGAAGAAATCAGTAGGTTGGAAGTTATGGAAGCAAAGAAGAAGGTCAAAATGGGGAAAGCTCCAGGAATTCCTGGATGTGTGGTGAAATGCTGAAGCATGGGGGAGAGAGAGTAGTAGAATGGATATGGAAGATAACAGATTGGCCTGGGAGGAAGGTAGAGTCCCGGAGGATTGGAAGTTAGGTATAATTATTCCCCTGTACAAAGGAAAAGGGGAAAAAGGTGTGTGTGGTAATCACAGGGGCATTTGTCTTCTTAGTGCAATAGGAAAAGTATGTGGAAGGATATTTATTGACAGAGTTAAGGAAATAACAGGGGAATTAGTTGGAGAAGAACATGGTCTTAGTAAGGGAAGAGGTTGTGTAGATCAGATATTCATTATTAGGTCTTTAGTGGAAAAGTTTCTAGAGAAGGGAAAGAAGTTGTATGTGGCCTTCATGGATTTGGAGAAAGTATATGACAGGGTGGATTAACATGGATTATGGAAAGTATTAAGAATATATGAAGTAAATGGGATGTTGTTGATTACAGTGAAGAGTATGTATGATGGTGCTAATGCTGCAGTGCGTGTGGACAGTGAACTGAGTGAATTTTTCTGTCTGAATGTTGGATTGAAACAGGGATTTGTCATGTTTCCATGGTTATTCAATCTGTATATGAATGGGTTATTAAAGAAATACCAGGTAGGGCAGTCGATGTTGGAGCAGCCGTAATGAGAGAGGGCATTGTGTGGAAACTCCCTGTACTGTTGTTTGCAGATGATACTGTGTAAAGCGAAGACGAAGGGGAGCTGCAAGTCTTGATGAATGAGTTTGGGAGAGTGTGTAAGAAACGGAATCTAAGGTGAATGTAGAGAAGAGTAAAGTTTTGGTCTTCGAGAGAAATGAAGTCACTGAAGGTACGGTGAGGCTGGATGAGGAGGAAATGGAAAATGTAAGTGCGTTTAAGGACAGTTCTTGGGTAGTGTGATGAGTAAGGACGGTAGTTTAGAGGGTGAAGTGCTTGACAGGGTACAACAAGGAAGAAAGGTTGCTGGTTCTTTGAAGGCAGCGAAAAGGAACAGGTAAGTGAGCATGTAAATAAGATCCGTTGTCCTGACAGTGGTAGTGGTGGTAGCTGTGAAGATCATTGTGGTCGTGGT